>UFQX01000027.1:426311-562843 GCA_900497675.1 Arapaima gigas
GGGGGGGGGGGGGGGGGGGGGGGGGGGTAATAGGGGTACATAGGAACATGTAAGAGAAGCTCCAGCAGAGGGCAAATGGAGAGATCAGCTATACAGACTTTGGCAGATACTGCTTATATTCTCCACTAACTAGGGAACCTTAACAGGTCCTTGCAATCATGGACACCCTCTAGAGATGCAATAAGAAAAATTAAGAGGAAAACAAGGGGCAGCAGGTGGTATAGTTGTTAGAACTGCTGCCTCATACTCAAAGGACCTGGATTAGAATTCTACCTTTTTGCTTTAGTATCCTTGATAATACTAGATAGCCTGAATTGCTCCACTAAAAATTACACAGCTGTATAAAAGGGCAAATAAGTCAATTTGGAGAAAAGTGTAAACTGCCCCTGGCCTTCGTGGTTTTCTGCCTAAACTTAAAAGCAACGCCACATCATCTGGGCAGCGTAAACCCTGATAATCTGAAAAGCATGACACCTCGACAGTCTGTAATATCCATGAAACGCTGTGCAGGCAGCTTTCAGGGATGTCCATGCTTGACCCTTTTTCATGGTTCAGGAGCCAAACACAGTCTACGCCTGCCTGTTGCTTTGATCAACATACCTCACGTCGGGGTTAGGATCCTTTCACCTACCAGATGTCATGCTTGCCCTTGTTACTGTGACCACTTCATTATGAACAAGCAGACTAGGCAGTAAAACAGTTATTCTTTACAACTTCACCCTTGACTGATTTCCAGATGTTCTGAAATTCCAATCAGTGCCCCCCCCCTTTTTTTACACTTCTACAGCCTTCTGTCGGCCAGGCAACACACTCTGACCATTGTCGACATTGTTGTAGCTGATGATGAATCAGAAGAACGGATGCTGGATGATTTCCTTGGCCTGCGTCAGCAATTCACTAAAATCACCTTCTCCTGACAGCTGTTATAGTTTAAGTTCAGTAACAACCTGTGATTAATTCCCCCAGCTAAATAAATAACGGGCAAATGTTCCCCTGAGCTTCTAGGTCTGCTTCCAATCGCAACAAGAGACTTGGGGCTGCCAGCACGTTGTAAGACTTACCAGAAGAAAATGCATCATTTACCGAAATACAGAGAAAAAAATTTAGAAAACACAATAATGTTTAGAAAAACACAAGAACATGGCATATGAAAAATGATCATAGGCATTAGTAGTTACATTTTAAGCAGTCAGAGATGAACTGTAATTAAACACTGAGCAGCAGATGTTTCAAATTTATAATTTGTAGTTTGAAAAAGGTCAATTAGAAATGAACAATTTTACCCAAGAATACAAAAAAGTGAATTTCCAGCTTTCTTAGCTTTTACGTTTTTCAGCAAAGATAGATGTATCGAGCAGGCTTGCTGCTACTGCTAACTTTCAAATGGAGAAGCTTGCCTCAGATGAAAGGATAAGTGTGAGGAGCCCCATTGCCTTGAGGCACACTGTGGATAGACGTGTGTGTAGCACACAGCTTAGCTGTCCACTGTTCTTCAGCCTCTGCACTAAATGCAAAAAGGAGTCGATTCTCTCTGCTGGATGATGGGGGCACTGCAGTCAAATTGATCAGATGATGCAGTGAAACAGCAGCCCTGGGCGACTTTTTATCTGCTGTCATGCGTGGAAATGTTCTGTGCCTGGATGTGTGTGTTTGCGAATTTGTGCCCAAGTGGGAGAGTGTGTGAGTGTGCTAGTATGAAGGGAGCTACAGAGAGAATGCTTGTGATAACCTTTAAAGAGGAACCTTCAAAACAGATTTTGTGCCTCCGTCCTCTAGTTGCAGGGGCCTTCTCGTGTCATCCATCAGCACTGTGCCCTTGTCTTTTTCAATTGCAGTCTCTGTGCCCCCTCCCATATCCCCTTCACACCCATCATAACCCTGTAATGACAAAGCTACACGGTGACCTTTGACCGCTCCTTTCTCCCAGTATGCGCTGCTTTATAAATTCAAGAATTTCTAAAGCCATTTGGTAAAGTAAAAAACAATAAATAAAGAAACTTTTTTAGGAACAAATAACCTATAAATTCTCATTTGCAGAACAAATACGAAGAAGTGGAAATCACAACCTCCTGTGTCAGTGGTATAAAAAAGGTGAATGGAAATCACTTTAATGATATGGATATTTTTGTGATATTCACGATCACAAACCACAGCAGCCCTGTGGGTGTCTTGGAGCCATACGTGGGCAGGGACCTGCTGATTAGCTCTGCAGTGGCTAGGCCTGAATGAAAGGCCTCTGACCGCAAAACCATGTTTCCCCTTCTATAAAGTGCTTTTCAAGATGCAAAGTGGTTACTTGACGTGTTCTGCAACAACCTTGAATCTCCATACTCAAGCTGCAGTCTTCACCCTGCTACATTTCCTAGCTAGGGGATACTGGTTGCAGTCAAATTTCAGCAGAGATCAAAATCTGAGGTCTGATTTCTATGCACTGGCCCCCTCTTGTTTTTACACAACATGGGAGATATTTCCAAGCATGAAGATAAATGGTATCAAAAGTACATCTCATCTAGAATACTCTTTTCATTCCAGCACCCTTATTGGATCTCTAACCACTGAGTGGAGTAAAGCCAAAAACAACAAACATAGTATCCTCAAGCCGAGGATATAAACTGCCTTTGTATGGACTGTGTCACTTCCAGAATCTACTAAGGTACAGCTGCCATTTTTTATAATGAACCCACTGTGTTTTTTCATACCTAGTTTCATGATTGCATGCAAACATAGAGAAGGTTGCAGATTAGGGACCGGGATGAGCAATGAGGGTGAAGACACACGTACTCCACAACAGTCTGCACAATGAACAATACACAATGCTTGATGAGTCACTGCACCTCTATGCTGCATTAACTATAGTGATTGGTCTTGTTTAAAATGCACTGAAGCATGTGACACTCACAGCTTCCACTGGTACACGGTGACTGGAGGGTTGGCGTCGGCCTTGCAGGTCAGCTGCACATTCTGCCGATTCAGGTACCAGTTCCCATCAAAGCCCTCGATCACAACCTCAGGTTCATCTGCAGAGGGGGAGGGGGACAGGTCACTTTTGTCTTCCCACAGTGGCCCATGGCCCATGTTCTTGGGTTGTCCACACACTACATGGTCATGGCAATGGGCCAGGCATCTGCTAACTGACAGAATGAAGCTCTGTCCTGCCAAAAAACTGTACAAGCTCGGTGATGGCAGGGTCCAAAACCTTGTTTAGAACTGAACATTGAGCCGGCCACGCACTTAGTAGATCCACTAATCTACAGATTTGCAGAAAAAAATACTAAAGGCTGCTTGAGAGCCACAAGGACACCAACAATAGACATCTATACTGAACGGGAGGGCCCTGAATGGAGGGATTTCCTTTTCACTCAGGCATTTCGAGCAGAGGTAACAGAAGGTTTTTTGGGAAAAAGACTTTAGATGTAACTGCAAAATTTATAGTTTGGCAATATTTTGCCTTTTTTACTTTATTGTTACTGTTCTATTTATGCAGCACTTGTTTACTTGCTCTTGTTTTCTTAAAATATCCAGCTCCTTCTTCGTATATAAAGGTAATGTGCAAAGCTGGAGGCAGCTTAAAAGACTTTTAACTGGTGAATGATGGTGAATGATGAGAGTCACTGGACCTTGTCTCATACTGGATAACTGGACCAAATGAGAAGGAAAATCCTTACATTGCACGTTGAGGACCACGCTCTCGGTGATCCTCTCCTTGCGGTAGGTCACAGTGCAGGTCAGCTTCTGCTTGTGGGTCTCCCGGCTGGGCACAAGCATATAGTTGCTGCGCACTGTCACTGTGCCATTGGCATTGCGCGTCTCCTGGAAGGTGGCCTCGCCTTTCAGCCGCGTGTCCCAAGTGATCACGCTAGGTGGCTTGCCGTTGGCTGAGATGCAAGTGGCCACAGTTATGCGGCGCTTCTGCTGGCGTGCCACAATGATGGGTGTGGTTAGGGTCAGGCGAGTGGCAGGTTGAGCTGTTGGAGACATAAATAAAACAGGAGAAAGAGCAAATTTTAAGCATTCCGTTTTGTTATCTGTGGACCTGGGAAAACACAATACATGTTAGGTAATGACTGAATACGGTTCTTTCTTAAAAGCTGCATTAAATAACATGCTGAAATAATAATTTAGTGAAAAAGAAACTAAAAGCCACCGCCCACGTATTTACACTGTTTGCCATTTATTAGTGTTCCAACACTAAGTTCCAACACAAAAACATTCTGGCTGCCTCCTTGCTCACTGTGCATCAGACATTAAAGGCAACATAATTGCAAGCTTTCCGCAATTAATATTGCCTTTATCAGATAACACCTATGTAGTCAGAATATTAAAATGCAATTGACTAGAAGTCATCTCCTGAGCGGTTTCACTTGCACAACTGATTTTTTCTTGGGGGGGGGGTGTTTTCAGATAACAGTGTATTAAGAAGAGTCATCAGATGAGACAAGTCGTAGAAGTTCACTTATAAACTATCTGAAAAGAATCTATGGAGGGGGGGAATGAATACACATATAAGTGATACAGATGCTAAAACCAGTGGAGATAAATATACTCCCAATTGTGTGGTGTAATTTAACAATCACCTACAGTTGGGCAATATGACAGAAATATATTTACATTAACAAATTGTAGTGATAAAGTACGACTGCTTATGGCATAGACATACACAGAGAGACCATTTATTTAATCCTGAGTCAATTGATCTAAGAGAGCAGTACACAGTCCTTAATCAAGACATAAGCTTCCTGACGTGAAATAGACTTTCAGACAAGACACACTCACTGCTGGGACTTCTTAACCCAACTGGCTTCCTTAGGGCTCTAATGGAAACAACACTCGACCTGTAATTAAGTCTGAGCAAAGAGAAAACCGAGTTTTTCCATCAGTTAATGTCAACAGTTAGTGAGACGTCTATTCTGCAATCCACACAGTGCATTTGCAATGCACAGGATAGACTCAACTCTACCTCTAAGATCTCAGGTGTCAGGTGTAGTTGGTTATAAAATTACCCTGAAAAATCACATTAACATAAGAAAAAGCATATAAATTCAAGAAAAGTGGATGTTTTCATGTTTATTTGATGAGTAAACACTAAGATGCTCTCTGTGGGCATAAATGTGACATATTTGGTTGTATGCTATTTATGTATTTTTCTTAACATGTGTATAACTAATTTAATTGTGTAGGGCAGCTATTGTCAGTTCATGTATTTGTGATAATTTGTACTTTTCCTTGATTTTGCAGGTCACAGTAAAATGGGAGGGGCAAAATGTATGGGCTGCAATTTAAGTTCCAGGTCCTTCTGAATAAAATGCCTGTCTGAAATTACTGCAGCAAAAAAAAAAAAAAAAAAAAAATCATAAATGTGCCATTAACAACACAATCGTACACAAATGGCTCAAAAGCCAAATCATGTAATAACGGATTTACAGATATTATGATCTATTTATTTATTATTTATTCTTGCTGGGAAAAAAAAAATCCAATGGTAAGCGGAGCTGCAAAGAGAAATAACTCACCAAAAACTGTAAGGTTGACCATGTTCTCCCGATTACCGGCGGGGAATGTTGTATACTCGCAGATGTAGGCAGCCTCATCCGAGAGGCGTAGGTTTGAGAAGATGATGGTGGTGTCCTCCAAAGAGGGCGTGCGGTGCCTGACTGCCGGCTGCTTGAAGGCCACACGGTCCTTAAAGGGAGGCAACACTGACACACCCATGGTGGGGTTGGCGATGGCCACATTCTGCTTGGTGCCATTGACAAACTTCTGCCAGGTAACTTGGGAGATCTTCACAGGTGGGTTGCTGTTGACAAACAGGCATCGGAGTTCCACCTGAGAGCCCATAAAACCAGACTTGGTGGGGTCCATCTGCACGCTCTGTGCATGGCTCCCTAAAACAGATAGGAATTGCAAAAGTGGTAATTTAATCTTTTATCGGGGTCTATTATAATAGAGACACTGAAATTATCCATCCAAATCCCCACATTAAAATGTCTAGGACGGGTGGAGAACTACTCTTCTTGGATGCTCAATGGTTTATTTTTCTCCCTTTCTCCAATGTTGAAAGTTTTTAGTTTTCTTCTTCCCAGCTGGCGGCTGGCTTATTCAGGCAGCTATATGGGTGTAACAGCAGTGTCATTCTTCTCCTGTTCTTCATCCCTTTGACTATGCATCATGCTGTTGAAAAGCGCATATATTAATAAAAAAAATTGAACTGAACTAATCAGCTTTCCCAACAGTAGTAAACTGTTTGAAAGTAGTTGCTGTTGAAAAGAGCATAAGACCATACACACACACACACACACACACACACACACACACACACACTTCTCCTTTTTTTTACCAAGTGGGTTGTTCACTTGCTTCTGTCCAGCACAACAGTGGTACAAAAACAAAAGAGCACGATCCAAGTTGCCTACAGTCTTTGCAGCACACAGGTCTTACCAACCAGCTTGCATCCCTGCACTGCAAATGAAGCCCATTGAAGACGGTGGCGGAATTTTGACAAGGCTGACTAATGAAATGTTCATGCTGATATTCGCCTACAATATCTTAAGAATAGACAGAATTAATAGGATTTGAGGAACGGTGAAATGCATAATGTCATAAACAAATGTCTAAGCCCTGCTCCTAACCATCTGAAAGCCTAGAGTCAAGCCCTAACTTGATGATAAGTGAGAGTGGTTGGGATTGCACATACAAATCACGTACGAGTAGAGTGCATCGATTGCCGCTGGGTCAACAATTCAACTGAAGGTCACCAGACCACAACAAACAGGAAAACATGTTTTTCCCCCCTTATTATCACACTCTGTCTTGACTCACCACAAAACCAGGACTTGTAACTCCAGCAGTACAAGCTTGTATCTGCTCATCTGGGAGCAGCAATGAGAATGAGTGATGGACCCAGCAGATACTGTGTAATATGACAGTGTAATATAAGCACACAGCTTTGGATCAATTTCCTGAGAATTAGACAGTGTGTATGTATATTTCATGCTACTCTGTCTGAAACCAAAACTGTACAGGTACACAAAGTGCATAATAAACAACAAGGCAGCAGAGGCTCCATCTTCTGTATATCTCCTTTCTCAGGAGTGCAAAGCGCAAACAACCACCCCCTGTGCAAGAAGACAGGGCCAACCGGGGGGCAATTACACAGTCATGGTCACCCTCAACCTTACTTGCCACTCGGGAGTTGCTGGAGGCTTCTCCTTCACACAGGAGGAGGTGTGACAAGGGCCCAGGAGGCTTGCTGCCTAAATCTCCTGCTGTTTTCTGGCAGAAAGGGGGCCCTCTCTGACACCAGCTAGAGGACATGATGGAAATCCCTGGAAGTGATAGGGTAGTTTTTATGGAGGCACGATGTCACATTAAATCCTTTCTCAGCTAAAAATTCTACACCTACACCTGCTAATATAGCTGTTTGGTTGTAGGCAGAGTGGAGCTGTGAATGCACAGGACATACATGTGAACAAGGGTGCACAGCTAAAAGATACCCACTATGTAGCACGACAGACCAATAAACCTGCACTGTTTAACCGACCACACCAGTGACTTAACTCACTGAACCAAGCGTTTATCCCTACATGACAATGTTGAATCACAAACACATGTTTTTTCATGTTAAAAAAATTCATGATAGTATCTTGTGAAATTGAAGCCAGACAACTGCCAGTACATTTTACATGTGAAAGTGCAAAATGTTCCCGTTAGTATGATTTGCAAGCGGCAGCTAAAGGCCCCAAAGTCGAATCAGATGACCTTGAATGATGGTGAGAGCTTATTAAGCATGTCTCCGCACACGTCTGCCGATTCCCTGTACCGGAGGCACTAACGCAAATCACTCCGTTCAAGTAAATTAGAGCACATTTGCTGCTAAATGACATTAATTTATTCATCTTGGATTTTGTTTCTGCTTTTTTCTCAGAACACGACCAAGCTCTACAAGGTAGCACTGTGCTACTCAGGCACCCCATTTCCCCAAAGATTGTCGTAGATGAAGCACAAAGCCCTTTAGTCAAAAAGGCCCCAACACTAAAAATGTGGATTCATGTAAATTAATGAATGAATGTGTCATTTGTCTGAAACTTCACAAAATCTCATTACGACTCTGAACCATAGAGACGAATGCCAGTAGCTACAGCTCCCATATCCCCACTTAAAGTCAAATGTTAAATGCTCTTAATTCAGAACGGGGACAGTTCAGGTAGTACTAACTATTAAGCAAAGTTCATACATTGTATGTAGACCCAGGCATCGCAAGTATGAGAATTTGGGTACTGAATTCTCTGAAGGAGGAGAAATAGTTTATTAAACACTGAGATACGTGCATATTTTCGAGAGTACACTGGCTCCATATGTTACAAACATTCTTGCCCAAATTTTCATAGTTAATTACTTATGTTTAACTGCATTTTCTCCACCAATCTATTTCCAGGACAGAATGAATGAATGAATGAATGAATGAATGAATGAATGAATGAATAAAGAAATGAAAAATTACCTTGTAAAAGAAGACTCAGAGCCAAGAAAAAACATAAGTGTTTTAACTTAAGCCATCCCTGAAAAAACTCCATAAATCCAATTTCTGTGTACCAGGATCCTATTGTACATTATTTTAAATTAGAAAAATTTTTCTTTTCCCAACCCATCAAAAAAATCCCCAAACCAACTTTCCCAAATATCACTAAAAGAGTGTAAAACACCTTTTAGCACGTATAGCATTGCCATGCAGCACAGACACAAGGCACTGCACACCGCTACACTGTGCAATACACACGCAGGGCATCACGCCAAACACAGCATCATGCAGCACAGGACACATGGAGCATCACACTGTGCAGCACACACACAAGGCTTTAGATCAATAACACACATGGGGAACCAACCTGTTTGTTTACAGTAGAGAGATCAGACATGTCTACAGACCTGAGCGACAGATGGACAAGTTCCAGAGGACTTCAAGTTCATTCAATTATGACATTCATGTTAAAAAAATAAGTGATAACAACAGTTTTAAATAAAAAGGCAGCTTACTATAATGAACTCTTACTGCACTCACAAGTGCAGAGAAGACCAGTTGACTGTGAGTTGTAAGGGGTGGCTCCCCTCTAACTTTTTTCACAAACTTTTCTCTTTTTTGGCCACAATTTACTGGACTAAACTTTATGAGATTAAAATGGAGATGCTGCACAAAAGCATAAAAAAGAGAACATTTAAGGATATTAACAAAGTATGTCCCTCACAGCTTGCTTTACTCGATAGTTTTGAGTCACAAGGTATTATGTAGAGGAACAAGCTACTCACACAACAAATTAACTTAAAATTTACTGATTTCTTTCAGATGAATTTCTGGTGTAGTGTCTGTTGCACAAACCAGGAGCTGGTATTAAAATTAGCCGCATTACAGTGAAAATTACACTGGGGCTGCAGATGCTGGGGTTTACCTGTATTTTTGGTTATTTTAGTTTTAAATTTAACATATCTAAAACAAAAATGTCAAAATAAAACCTCTAGCCATGTACCTGAGGTTTTTGTAGACCCCTAACCTTGGAGGTTAACCTAGGAGATAAGTGGAAGGGACATATGTACTGATCCAGTTTTACCTACTGTATCTTAGTGGTAAAACTAACCTTGGGTTTATGAAGAAATGGAGTTAGGAACAGACTTCGGTCCTAGTTTTTAATCATAGGTCCCAACACTGGTTTTAGTAGGCAAATGGGGCTGCTGCTTAATGCAATGATGGTATTAGTGGTGAAGTGTCTGAATCACGTATTCCAACCGCCAGACGTGACTAGCTGATTAGCTGTATGTGCCCATTGAGTCCAATTAGTCCAGAATTTGGACTATCCATCCATAGCCCCCCTTGAGTACAGGAGCTGCTGCTTTAAAAGTAAACTAGATTCATTGCAGCAAACAGCTGCCCTGAGTAATCCCAAGCACTCTCTTTAAGTCTGAAACTAACTTTTCTAGAAATCGGGGCAAGGAATTGTCACCAGATTGTAAGACAAAAGGATTGGACTAATTAAAAGTGGTGGTTGGGTGAGCAGCAGATACTTTCCAGGCCTGCAGGGCATCCCCCTGGGATGGCAACAGAGAACCTTCACTACCATCAAGGGAACAGGTGAGGTGAGGGGGTTGGCCCCTCAGCCCAGGACACTCCCTCGCATACAGGGGAACCATTCTTTTCATCTCATTTGGAACCTCACACTCCTCAGAGCCATCAACCACTACACTGGACCTGGTGTTTCTCTCAGATAGCCATGGCAAAAGGCCTAGTTCATTAATTTACTGCATATTAGGAAGGATGAAGTACATGAGCACACAGTGTATGGACAACTGGGCCGCTGATGGCTGCATCAACAAGGCTGTTAATGCTATGGAATCCTGAGTCCCTTGGTTTTCTGCAGGTGGCTCTGAGTGGAGGCAGGTTGATGAGGGTGGACTGTCTCTTTTGACAGGATGAGCAGTGGAGACAGCAACTGTTCTTTCAGGCTCCCTAAATGCAACACACCCCAACATAGATCAGCTGCTGTGATGTAATCCACCAGGTCATGTTTTTTTGCTCATCATGTACGGGGACCTGCACTGTGCACACCCTGAGTTCTACCCATTATGCCCTGCTATTTGTTCCTTGAACGATGCCTTGAACTTAGCAGTTTTGAACAATCCTATGTTACTCAGAGTACACATTACACCCAGCTGTGTACACACCACACACACATTTCAGGGGTAGCTAGTGCAAAAACACACACCCTCAATTTTGAAGGAACCTGGAGACATTCTGGCCCGAGATTCAGTTCCTTGTGTACATACAGCCCCTTTTGTTTTGTTTCATAAAAGCATTATTTTCCCTTCTGCATGACACTTATTCACTGACAACAATCATGTCCTGTTCTGCTACCAAATTTGTGTGAAAAAACACAAGGGTGTTTGTGCAAAATATCAAGAAAAGTGAAGATGAAAGCAGTGGTTGTATGCGTGAGGGTTGGGTAATGTTAACCATATCATCACACGTCAGCTCTTTCTGTTTTTGGCAACATTCTGCTTTCAAGCCAATATAAATGACTGATTTGACAGTGACACAATTAAAATATATATTTGGGACAATGTAACTCCACATCGCAGTGCCTGTCTTTATGTGGGGCTGTGCCAAGTGTGTCAATGTGACACTGACTCTAAGAACCCGGATCCATCCCAGGCCAGCAAATCAAAACACGCGCAGAGCAGCGCTTCTTTTTGCAAGACAACAAAAGGGGTCCAGTCACTACCTGCCCAATGAAGCAGATGATGTCAAAGGCGGCGATGGACAAGACACTACCTGCCCTTAGCCGAGTGTGTCACTTTGTGACACAAAGAGAGAGGAATACTTCACATGGGAACAGGAAGGATGGTCACTCAAGAAGAAATCAGTGCAATCTGAAGTGCTATAGAACCGGAACAGAACACACATAGTATGACAGGGTTCCAATATCCAAAATTTCAACAAACAACCTGACCATCTGGCTGATGTTGTCCTCCTTTCAAAGCAGTTTATGTAGTCACAGAGTCATTTTACCCTTTTATCAACCTTTTAAAAATATCTTATTATCTGATTCCTTTGCCAAGTGATTTACTCCTATAAAAGATAACAGTATCAGTTGAGGAACAAATCCTGATCAAATGTAGGATTCAAAGGAGGAACTTTGAAATTGCAAAGGAACAGTTCTAAACACCGACTACTCCACCTCAAACTATGAAAGCAGTTGTTGGATACTGTACTACAATAGTTAACATTGTCATTTCATATTTTGTGAAAATTTAGAAATGGGGGGACACAGTGCAGACATGCAGAATAAATCTAAGTCACTGACATCTCAACTTTACTGGTTTTTGACAACCATAATCAAGCCACATAACCAAGTTTGTTGCTTTTATCCAAATGTGCTAAGCTTTTATATTTCATTATATTTTATTTAACCTTTTTACTACTTGTTTAAACTATTTCTACAATGTATGCTATCGCTCATTTCACCATTTACTGTGTTATTAGTGTATACAATATATGGATGAGCACTGTGGTAGAAAAATCAATCTCACGGACACCGGGCTAGGAGAAAACCTTCAGAGCTCAGTTTATTTCTTACCACGATTCTAGGGAGAACCATGCGCACTCAAGCGGTGCCGCACAGTTGTCAACAAGCATACAAATCTCATTTGCTTTTATACAGTTGATATAGTAACAGTAAACAAGATAGTTTGATGAACGGAAACTATGAACTCGTAGTAACATAGCTTAATGGGTTCAAATGTATCTGAATGAATAAATGAGTAAAATAAATAAACAATGCAAATAAATGAGTAAAACAAATGGCATGGATGATGTTTTACTCTCACAGCACTACGGCATGCAGTGTAAGATGAGAAAGCCCTGTACTCCTCTTGGTTCTTTCACAACCACAGTTCAAGTTTTGCACTCATATAAGGACAGTAAACTGTGAAAGTAAATGAAAACATAAGGTAAAAGTTTTTCCCTCTCACAAAATTCTTATGTTTATTGCTTTACATATTTACAGTTTCAGCAGCAGTAAATGTTATATCAGAGAGAATTGGTTGGACATCTCTCCACCTGGCAGTTTTATAAAAGTGTAACCTGGGAAAATAAAATGTGCTGTGTGATGCAGGCAGCTGGTGGTCCCCAGCAGCTCTTTATGTGTTATTTTAAAAATCAAGCATGTCAACTCTTAGAAAGTATGGTAAAACTGCTGGGACTTTCTCCTTTCCCCTAAACTGTACTCCAAAGCAAGTCCAAACTGAAACAAGGTAATCTTGGCACCATGAAGACCCAGCAGTGCCATATGGTCTCCAGTTCTAATTTAGCTCTTCTCGCGGAGCACTGAGACCAGGCATCCGTGCAGTCAAACCCATTTGCGGCTCAGAGGCAGTGAAATCGCAGTGCAGTGTGTGTGTGAGGATGGGGGGCTGCTGTTTGCTTTCAATTAGCATACAGACTCGATATGTGGTAAATGTGGTGTCCGTGGAGATTCTCCACCCTGGCCCTGAAACTTAATACCGCAAAGCCTGAACTGTGTGTAAAGCCCAGCTCACAAAGGCAGGGTGGAAACACCTCCTTGACATAACAAACATGAACAAAAACACACAAACACTGTATTTGTGCAAACACACATACCCATCTGATCACACCTGAAGCCCAGCCCAACCTGATCTGAACATGACTGCTTAACTGCAAGATTTGTGTTCTCCATGTCTAGGTAGTCATACTCCTGCTAAACTCATCAAGCATGTCAAGCTGACAATCTGAAAATCTCACACATTCCATTCTTCACTGCTGTGTGTGCCAGGGTGGAATGTGTCTCATAACCTGGGCCTAGGAACCAGTCCACAATACACGTGTCTGAGACACACTTTCTGAGTCCAGCTGCTCTTACAGAGGAGAAACCCAGTCTGAAAGCAACTGGGGGTAAAGTTGGCTTGACATCATATGATGGTGATTCAGAGAGGACGTGCTGCTCTGCTTTTCTATAGCTGAGGATATGGGATATGCTCATCTCCTGGCAGCATGTGTGTGACAGATAGAAAACCATCCCAAACAGCGGTGTTAACAGTACTGTTACGAACATGTAGATATTGATACTCATAATGAGTCACCCACAGCTGGAAGCTCAGCATGGTGCGGCTCTGCCAGCCCTTTCCACGGGGACCTCCCCACGCGACACAGCACTGTTCTCCTTCGCCTGCCCTATTTGGCCTTCTTCAACGCACGTGACGCTGCAGTCTTTCCAGGGCAATGAGAAACATCTGGACAGAGGAGGGGAATGTTGGGCTAAGCTAGAAACCACAAAGCACTAGGATCACTGGGAGATGGAGAAGGATGTGAAGCATGCAATAGGGGGGTGGAAACCCAAGCAGCAAACAATGAGTCTCTGTCCTATGCCATAATCAAACACACCATGTTGACAGAAAATATCAGAGGTGCAATCAGACTGATCAGAGATAGACAATGAATGCAGCAGCTAAAACAAACACACACACACCCCTTTCTGTGTACGGTGTGGTCATAAACATTTAATCAGTGTATCCTTCATTAACTCAGATGGATGATCACCTAATGTTAGACAATTTGCTTAATTTTTCCATTATTTGATGCTTATTCTTGTGTGACAGTCATCGCTCATCTTCAACAGATAACTGTGGATCACCACACCCACACTGAAAAAATATAACCCATTTGGAAAACTGAAACACGGCTGGAAAATGCATTCTGGAAGAGCACAGCAGCACATACCTTAAGAGTATGTTGAATACATATATAGTTTTACTGTACAATGCTCTGATCTTGAGGTAGAAACACTATTACAGTCCCTGCACACGAAAGGAAATTATCTTATTCAGAAAGTTTTCCTGCAGAGCTTTACAGCACATACACTAGTAGTACATGAGTGTGTGCAGGCACACACATAAAGCCAAAGTGCCATGTGGCCCTCTTTCCCAGTGCCTTAGAACCAGGGGGATCCTCACACAAATGTGAGGTATAACTGTTGAACTCAAAAGAATCCGCAGACATTGCATTGCGTTGTGACTGGATGGCCAGCTGCCAGAGCCATTACCAGCTTTCAGGACGACACCATAATTACCGCATGTTTCAAAGATGTGATGCTGTTAAACTTCAGACAGAAGTGATCATAGGTTGCGTAGCGTGTGCTGACAACGGTGCTACATCGTTCACAGAATGAGCCCTCAAGTGAGACCCCTTTTTTTAGCATGACGAGAAAAAGAAGTAAATATGACGGGAAAGAACACATTCTGCCAACAGCTGAGCCGATACTCATCTCTGAAATAGGGAGAGTGGATAGCTGTGAGGACATACACATACTCCATTAGGCTACAGTGAAACAAGAGTCACTCCCATGGTACTTGAGGAGGCTCTTGAGACACCAATAGATATATGGATGTTCTGGAAAGAAAGGGCCTCATGTTCAGGATCAGCAGCAGACCCTCTCCAGAAGTGTGGTAGAATGACACAGGTGTACAAGTTGTTTTCGATATGTGATGTACTCGACATATGACGGGCTCATGCGTACAACGGTCCACACTACATACATATGCAAACAAACAAACAACTAATGAACAAAATTAACCAAAAAATGATTTCTAGGTAAGTGAATGAGCATCTTATAGCTAATTAAAACATGTATGGAAAAGCATCTTGTGTATACCGTACCTGTGCAGTATACGTACAGCAACACAGCATAATGACTGTGTCTACCGACAGCCATACCAAGACATACACAAAACTACAACACAACTGGGCACTTTTAGTTTATACTGTAGCTTGTACTGATTGTGTAAGGTGAATGGCATATGAGAATGTGTGCTGACACCACCCACGCACAGCCAGCAGCCATTTTCTGACACCTCCTTCACCACAGCCCCTCCTCTCTCCTTCTCCCACCCTTCCACAATTAAAAGTCTGTTTATTTGTTCTCACTGCTATAGCACACAAAGACATGGATGTGACTGGTAAATTCGGCACATCTTTCCTTTATTGTGCATCTTACAGAACTGAACTCAGACCGAAAAACCTGTGCACATGCCCCTCTTGGGATTATCGACATAATAGTCACAAGAGTGATGCTTGCAGTTACTACTTCTTACTGTCATATGGTACCGAATAGCGAAGTATTTTTTTACAAATTTTATCAACATACTGTTCTTTTAAAAAAGATATTTTGGTAAAGAATACAGTACTGAACTATTTAATGATAGTATGGGTAATATACTATGTTGTGGCCAGAAAAAAATCAAAATAGGTGAAAAACATTTACAACAGTTTGAAAAGACCTTACCATATGGTGGACTACACACTTAGACGTAATTACTCTGTCACAAGTACCATTCGAATTACAATCTGGCTGTCAGTCCCTAACCTAAGCCCACAGATCTTGGAGTGGACTGGCATGTCAAACTCTCCATGTATATGCCTTTCCGGAGGGAGGGGGGGAGGCACCACAGGTCCAAAATCCTCTGGGAGCTAACAAAACCAAACATTCCCCTTGTAGATCACATCCTCTGTGGGGACAATATGTCGATTTTCAAAGGAGGTCACTTGGCCCCCTCCAGCCCAACCACCATTCACCCAGACACTAAACAGGACGGACCACCTTTGCAGAAGAGCTGATCAAAAGGGTCCATGGATTGACATACCCCTGCTACAGAGTCCTAATCAGCATGGCAATGGCCCTTTAGCATCCTCAGAAAACATGCCACCAGACATATGCCTGTACTGTAACACCCGCTCCACACCTCATACAGGTGACACTAGTGATGAGTCTAACTGCCAATTTCTACCCCAAAATCACACCACTTCAGCCATCACTGTTCAGTATTACTGCTTTCAGTGTGCAAAATTCATTCACTCAGTGACTGCAAAAGATGCATGTAACAGCCTACCCAACAATAAGGGAGAATGGTATGAGTTAAAAGAACTTTGGATGTTTATTATTACTTTATCAGCTGTGTGTTAAAAAGCAAAAAAGGGAATTATTTATTTCAGGGCAATGACTGCTTGATAATGAGGCCTTTTGCAGTTCCCTTGCGACAGCCAAAATACAGTGTTCTGGCTGACATGCTCCCACAACCACATGGTACTTCAGCAGCCCTCTAGGAAAGAACAATATGTGTTTCTTTACTAACACACGTGAGGTGATTGATGAAGTTACATTTTTAGTAAAAGAATTAGCTGACACAATTGCTAGTCAATGGGACATTTTATTGGAACCTAAATGCGAAAATGTGCTACTTATTGAACAGCGTGACTTATTTCCTTTTACGACATGAGCAGATGTTAAGTGGGGCAGGATTTTGGTGTCCTCATCCTCCAATGATGAAAGTGCAATATGATGTCCCATTGCACCCATCTAGCGCACGGTCTAAGTACAAATGCATTCCAGAATGAGTAGGGCTTTCACAACAGCTTGCATGTAGTACTGCACTAACATGGTACAGCCTAATCTTTCCTGACACAAATGGAACAGTCGTACATGCTTTCTGGGTCAAAATGTGATATTTCCGCTGTTTCCTGTAGACCATGTCTTTAGGCCTAGTTTGACTCTGATTTTCATTTCTGAGCGGGATGGTACATAATTAATGAGAAAACTCATCTAACAATGGTAGAAACGGTTGATATGAATGGCTGAATGCCAACACCTTCTCCACAATTCCATTCCAACTGCCAGCTGAAATGAAACACAAAGACAATGAGTAGCTATTAAAGAAGAGGGGGGGGGGGACTAGAGTAGAGGATCGCAACAAGATTACCTTCATTAGGTAAGAAATTCATCTATGAAGTCCAGCTTTATGTTCCAGAACATCACCTACCATGAGAGTTTGATCTGATCCAGTTAGATCTTACCCAGCTCTACAATGCTATCTGTGTGTGGGTCTGTGTGTTTACACATGCTTTTTTTTAAAGAGATGTCCCAGTTTCTCAGACTCCCAAGAATTTCAGCCCAATGTCAATCCATTAGTATACAATTGCTCCTTCCAAGTTAGAAGACACAATTCAATTTGTGGTTCTCCTCATGCTTGATGTGTTTGGGACTATGTGAAAATGCACAACAGACGTGAGGAACACAGGTCAAATCCCAACAAATAATTTACCACACCCACTGTGTAATACTGTTACAGTGTATTTGCAGGGGGTCTTCTCTGTATTCTCATGAGTAGTGAAAGAAAATACCAAGACACACACACACATGAAGGCAGACCACTGCAGACTGCAAAAATAATACAATGTGATTGACTGTTTTGTGGAACGTGCATACTCAGTATACTGACTCAGTCTTCAGAGAAGAGCAGGGACAGCCTTCCTGTGGGAGACAGGGCTGCAAGCCAATACCCCAGAGAGGCCCAGTATGGACAAACCACATAAGAAATCATGAGACGTGAGCTTCCAGCTCAGTCTCTCTGTGATGTGACTGCAATCACACTTGAAATTTAAACATAATCACTGTAACTCTGAGCACTTGAGGGAGAACACACACTCCTGCAATGTATAGAGGTGTTAGGCTACCTCAAACAAACAGCTCACACAGTACTGGATTCCAGGCAGAAATATTGTCAAACTTCCTTTTTCCCTCCAAAATAATTCTCACAGTTCATTCACCTATACACAAACACACATTTTTTTCTTCTAATGTTTTAAATAAATTGCATTTTCTCTCCTCCAGTCAGTATCCAAATCTTACCAACACTATACTGCCACCCATGTGCACCCACATATCGGCCAGAAAGCTGAGGAACGCTGCATGAGATTTCAGTCATTTAAAAGATTATTAGTCATTTTGAAAAGACCTAAAAAATGAACAGTACAAAATAAGCACAGGCTCATACAGAAAAAGCTCAAACGGAGATACAAATGAATGTGAAAATGGGAAATAAACTGATTTCACAGTGACCTGTTGCACCACATGGGGTATTTTTCTACGGTTGCCAATTTAAATAAATACCTTAAAGGCATGGCAATCCGGGCCCCTGTGAAAGCTCAATTGTGCACCGATGAAAAAGCCTGCAAATGTGAGTTTCGTGCTGGATTACGGATTAAAGACTCACAGTCGCATTGTCCTGCAGCGATTATGTGTTGCCCCTTAAACACAAGTCACACAATCCCTCCTACTTCCCTGTGCATGCACATGTGCTTGCCAACAATGTTGCCACTCCATGGAGATGTTGTTCTTGCAGCATCACCTGGAGATCTGTGCAGCGTGGCTTCCGTGACACTTGATTGCAACACACACCTCTTGCCTTTGCTGTCTTCCGGACTGTACTCTTACTGGATAAAAACAAGCCTTACGCTTATGTACACATTACAATTTTTTGTGGTTTTTCAGGTCATATGTCCTACAATGGTCTATTTAAGGCAGAGCCTGGAGCAGCTGGTTCTATATGCATAGTCTTACTTTATATACTTCTGGTAAATGGGTCCTCACTCGGTGTTGAAATGGTACTCACTTTATAATTTTCAGTCCTTTGTTCCTCACATCCAAATGCACAGAGAAGAGCTATGCAAGTGTGAGATTTTGGAGATGCTGTGGTTCATTACCTTGCTGCTAATGCAGAAAAAACTCAACAAAAATATTTAATGAGGGGAAACTAATTTCTCCTGCAGTAAATCTGTGTGTGTGTATCACACTGTAAAGATGTAGTGTACAAACAGCTCAGGGCTGCAGCAGAAGCTCCTTCTCGATCATCCAATATTTATGGTGCCGAGAGCACCTGGGCGTGCTCAGGCAAGCTGTCTGTGCTGCCCTTTGTCATGTCGTGTGGGACACATTTTGGGAGGAGGGATTAAAACATCTCAATTAGAACCTGCCCTTTGCCACAGCAACCCTTGCAAAATGCATGGGTGCAGATGTGGCATTCTCCACTGGGACAACGGTGCCGCATCTGTGTATGATTCAGTGTAAGCGGTGAGGGAGCCTTGTGGCTGGCATCATGCCAGCCAAGAGAACCAAAACGTGCAAAGCGCTGTAGCAGGGTTGCACAACACCTGCATTGACCAGTATATTAAGGGACTTTCGCCATGTGTTTTAGCTGGGCATTGTTAAGCAGGGACTAGACACTGAGATTAGCCTAATTTGCTCTTGTTTACCTACAGCCCATCACCAGAGTGTGTTCAAGGGTCTATATGGCATTGTTTAACTGTCAGATATGACCATCAGCGACATTATTAAGTAAAGTAAATGCTCGAGCAATGTGCTTGAGTGGGCTGTTACCACAGCGCTGGCTCCATTAAACAGTGCAGATGCGTCAGTTTTGCCACTTATGCGATATTTACATCGCAGACAAGTTTATGATTTAATGAACTGCACATCCAGCATCAGAGCCTATTTGGAATACTAATGCTGCAGCTGGATGGGAGACCACTCCTCTTGCATTCATGAAAGACATACAAATGTGGACAAGAACAGACAACTATGAACATCTCCACTTGTTTCTCTCTATTTGATGGCGAAATTCCAGATTCCAGAGCAGAGACCTAATAACGACAAGAATGACCAATGACCAGTTTGCCCTCAGCTAAAGCTCCACTGGTGCTCACCATGGATTCTATACTCAGAGGCTCTTTGAAGCTCACATAAAGCTCAGCTTCTAGACTAATTGAGTCCACAGAAGGCCTAATAAAACAGACAAAATCACGTTAGGGGTTAAAGGTTAAGCATGTGTCCAGATGCAATGTGGACCCGAGCAGAGATGAAGGCCTCTGACTCCCAGGTGGTTTATTCGTTCATTGCTGTTCACTAGCTTAACTTTCTCCAGTAAAAAACAAAGAGAGTGAAAACAATTTTTGTTATTTCTGTTTTGTCAAATGAGACTTATGTCTACAATCTGGTCCCATCTCTAGATACCCCACTAAGAATACAAGAGAAGTGCTTTTATTTGACTAGCCGCATAAATCTACCAGATAAGGTAGACCTCTTATGTGTACTTTCAGATCACATAAAATAATAATATTATGCTATTTCTAATAGGAGCAGTACAAAAGGAAGATTTAAAAAAACCCAATGACATGGTATCCCTGATAGGTAAGATGTTATTTTACACCCGAATGTCTGATAAGGAAGAGGATTTGCATCTGTTCATGTCATCACTTGCCATACAGAGAGCTTTTCCATTTGATGCTAAGATGCAAAGTGTTACGTATATATGTATATATGTTAACAAAGATAAAAGAGTGTATCATCACAGGTGTGCAATCAAGAGATCCTTTCAAACAATTAGCTAATTTCGGTCTTGTCCAGACCTTCAGTAAGGATCAAACATGTCTCGTGGGAGTTTGGATGCTTATCTTGTTGCGGCCACACATATCAAATAGCTAAATAAAGTGTTTTCCCCCTGCCACTGCAGTGTTTACTGTAGAGGTTTGTGAATCATTCAATTATGAAAAATGATCTGACAGTGTTCTTCATCACAGCCCGCTAGCCCTTCGACCCACCGCTTAAAACTGTAATAAAATGGAAGATTTGAATCACGCAGAGAAAAGCACCCTCTAACAGGCCCAATTTGACTATTCAAATAGTGGAAAATCATTAGCCATTGGCATTGTTACTCATCACTGAAAATAATGAAATTAATGTCTAATACTATTATTTTGGACACGTCTTTCTCAACGGAGTTAGCAGAGGATTGGAGGCCCTCGCCTGAAGCACGATCTTCATTTTGGCTGGCCATTTGGCCAGTACAAACCACCTCCTGCAGCTCAGTTTGGCTTCTTCTCTCATTCCTGAACATGACAGCAGCTGCCATTCAATACCATGCAGTGCGGAGACAGCCAAACGGCCAGTTTGGCTCAGCTGCTTTGTACCAGTTGAGCACAAGAGTGCCATCGAACCACCACGCATAACAATTACACCGCATTTTGGCAGGTGAGACAGCCGGCTGGGCTGCTTCTGCATCCATTAAAGCAAGAGTAAACAGGTTAGAGAGGAAACGAGAGGCACTTGACTGGGCCCCACTTCCACGAAAAGGAGCTGTTTGCTCTGATCACATATTATCGGGAATTAGCATAATGTGGGCGTGGCATGGGGTGTCCACCAGGCTGGAACTGTAGCACGGCTGCTCCTACCTACAGTTTAATTAAAGGCAGTATTTGGGGAAGGAAAACAAAGTTTTTGTCTGCCAGTCTGCCTTGGATTTATATTCTCCAATCATGGAGATCAGGACCACCCTGTCCACTGGTCCAACTCTTATTAATATACAGATGCACAAACTATTCCTGCTATAAACCCCACTTACCCTTCTGTATGAGGCTTAACTGAATTTTCCATTCTTCCAGCAGAGCGGCGCAGTGACACAGCTGCAAATGGTGCAGCAAATAAATTTTATTGCAGTCTTGACATATCAACTTTGACACCCAGCACCATATATTAGACTATTAACGAATTAGAGATCACGGGACTCAAACATAACCGGTAAGGTGGGTAGCGCTGGTGTCTCAAAACCACTGAGTTGAGGATGCTGATGTGGGTTTGAATCAAGCTCATACTGTTGGACTTTGCATGTTCTCCCCATATTTGCACGGTTTCCCCCAGCTGCTCTGGTTTCTTCCCTTAGTCCAAAAATGTGTTTCAGGTGAGTGTTATTCTTAACTGCCCTTAATGTGTATATGTATGAATGACAGTCTGTGAGTGCCCTGTGATGGGGTGGTGCCCTGTCTGTGATACAGTCTGCCTCAAATTGTGACCCTGCAATGGACATGTGGTTTTTGATAATGGAGGAACAGATGGATGGTTTGTCCAGCAAAAAATCGAGGAGAAACGCCAAGACCCAAGTGTACTCTGGAGAAACTGTTTGTTTTTCTGGATTCTATCCCAATGCAGACCATTTCTTATAACTCCATTCTGCTAAACCTTATTGGTTTCCAGTTTAGTGCCATCTGCAGCGTTACACTGCAGGACAAAAGGCTTGTTTCAAGGATATGCATAAAACCCACAGCATGCCACCAATAAAGCAAATAAATGGCCCTAGAGGACCAGCCAATTAGACCTGAGGGGCTGCTAGTTCAACATGACAATGTCACTTAACACTGGATTTATTTGACTGTTATACCTCACATTGTCACATCAGTAAGACAGCATTGTCCTGGTCAAATATCCAGATAGAAATAGAAGAAAATGTTTCACAATAACTCCCCAGGATAACAGAACATGATCTTGCTCATTTGCAGAAATTTTCCTAAAAAAAACATTTTGAAAAAATCTTTTGACCTCACTAAAGCAATTAAAAAGTGGGAAATAACAAATACAAGGAAACAAGTGAAACCTGTGAATAAAATTAGTAATATTTGTTCAACCCTTGGTTCCTCCTTCAGAAAAGCTTTCCTACACTCTGACCTCTGCATTTGGGAGGAAAAGCCACATCCCTGTTGGTTTTTCTACAGAGAAACACAATTGGCATTCAAACCCTGCTGCCCTGTCAGCGATCCACTCTGTGCCAAAGGAGTCCATGATGGCCGCCATCATCAGTGCTGATAAACATCTCTCTCCTTCAAGGCCAGCATGATAAGGGTGCGTGCTAGCTGCTCCAACCCCTCGAGGCACCATTCCATTGACCTTCAAACTCCAGCCACCCCAGCAGAGGCAGCAGTCACTGGAGATTTTCAACACCTCAAGCTCAACACAGGACAAAGGGAACAAGGAGATGAAAACACTTGGAGCAGGACAACAGGTACAAACCACGGTACTTTCCTGAGGCTTCCAACACATTTGCTGTCTTCTATGCGATGCCAGCAACCCTGTCAAGTCCTCATGAATGCACACATGACAATACAAGAAATTCATACACAAGACATCACCGTTAATGTCTGAATCAATAGCTGCAGTAAAGGAAGGAGGGCAGTAAATTAAAAACGTACAGGCTTACACTGTAGGCAGGGAGCTGCGGTTTACAGCATTGTGGAGGGGCTTCACCTAAAATTGTGTCTGTAAACAAGTCAACGACAAAAAATCATTTGGGACCTAAATGACAGTTTTGGTAGTGGTGCTGTTTTTCACTATGGGAGATTTCGGAGCCACAAGACCAAAAACCAGTAAGAAAGCGAGGTGAAATGCACTATGAAAGCCGGCCACCTCCCCACAACTGGCAGGTAGAAAAAAATGACAAAAAAAGGATAACTCTTTTACCCACTTTGGGTCATGCGTTGCTCCTTGGGCCTTGTGAGGAAGCGTGTCTTACATTGCTTCTCAAAGTCCAGTTCCTCAAGCTCCACTCCCAGCACTGAGCACAGGAACCGGGAGTCTGCTGCAGTTATTGAGGGAGGGTTCCTATGCCACTTGTTTTGCTCGAGTGCCTTTATGGGGAGGAATGAACCGTAAACTGCATCAAATTTTCATGTGAGCATCAGAGCTCGGCTCAGAGCTGCATTATGGAAGCACAGCACCAGAAAATATCCTTGAGGAGCCAGCAGAATAAAACTCTTTGGTTTATTCATGCAATGCAAAGGGGGGGGGGGGTAGAATAATTTAATCAACTTAATTAGGAAGTACCGATGAAATATTACACAAATGGTCGTTTTCCGTCTGTGCTGCACAGGGCCAATGCAGCAGAGGAAGCTGCTGTCGCATACTGTGCCTCAGTACCACCTATTCACCCAGGTTTTTCTCTGCTCTTCTCCTGGTCGCTTGTGTCCGTTTCCCTCTTCTGCCAGGGGCACAACAAACTGTACATTATATTCCTCTTATTTTTCTATGAACTCTTACCCAGGGACTAATGCAGACCTCCCACATGGAGAACATCAGTGTCCCCTTTTGTGCAAAAAAGGAAATTTTAATGCCCTTCTGAAGCTCCAGGCCTGGTAGGGCAGCTATGGCACATAGTGGTGTGATATCATGCTGAAACATGGAAGTACCATTGGACCATACGAAAATGTTAATATCTAAAGAGATGCAGTCTGGAGGCAGGGAAAGGACTGGAAGTTGAGAATGTTTTGTCAGACACCAGCATGTAGAATTTCTGATGCTGAGCTGGCATTATGCAAAGCAAAAGCACTTTGTGTTTGTTTTACTCTGTCCAGAGTGTGCAGGATAGTTTGTTCAGAAACTCAGGCTGATTATCTGTTGAGTGAAGGCTAGTTTAAAAAATTGGAGAGCACTGCAGTAAAGCCTTGATGAGCCAGCAGGAGGTCATCAGTGTGTGTATGTGCCATGTGACAGGCCTCAACACAGGGGTGGTACTTGGTGCTGCTGTGTGAACGTCTTTCAGCCGCACTGGAGGTGGACAAACACTTAACAGAGCAGGTTACACAGGGTGGGCATGCGGACGTGTGTCAGAGATAAGGCAAATCATACTGAATTAGAAGGAAGCTGAAGGGCCATAAATATACAAGATCCTGCTTTGCCTTGCAATAAAAACACCACTATAGACATATTCTATAAATATGTACCAACAATTACAATGAGCTGGAGTGCGTGCATGTCCCACTTACACACACATGCAGACACACAAACACATAGTCACATGCACACTGGCACAGTATGCATTACCCACAGGACATAGAACAATTTGGTATCAAATCTGAGTGTACATTTGATGCTCCAGAGCACTGCCTTTTCTCTACAAGCGTACCATTAAAACAGAGTAAAAAATATTAATCATACATACTGGCAAAAGATATGGAAAAGGCCATCACTGGGGCAGATAAACAGAGCCTTCCCACTTGCAATTTTCAACCAACTGAATTGAGGCTCTCAAGACATTTGACAGCTGCAGAGCACCACAGATAACGCTGCATGACATCCACAGCAAATCGTGTCCCATAACCTTAATGACACACCCACACTGACAACAGACACACCCACAGTGCCAACAGTCTCTTCAGCTCAACCCACACAGTGGCCGGAAACGCCACTGTTGACTTGTGAGCAGTTTCAGGATACGACACTTTTTCCAGTTGTTGAAACAGGGGTCAGGGAGTATGGAAACCCTTACCCTCATGCTACTGTATTCTTTGTTTGATTTTTAACTGTAATTCTGTGGCAGTGAGAGCTCATCTCAGTAAAAATAACTATAGCAGCAGGAGGAGGTGCAGTGGCTATAGCTGTCGACTTGGACGCAAAGAATCCACTTCTGAATCCCACCTCCTGTCGTAGTACCCTTGAGCAAGGTATTTACCCAGAATTGCTCCAGTAAAACAAATGACCCAGTAGTATAAATGTATATATCATTTTAAGTAAACTTAACATTGTAAGTTGTTTTGGAGAAATTATTTAATAAAATAGATAAAAACTAAGGACAAGGACCCACCCCTACAGCAAACATCATGTGAGTGCCCACCTATAGTGCTTAAAGAAACGCAGAGGTGTGATGTTCCTGCAGGTGTTGTGTCAGCATGTTGCACATAGGGTCAGGCTTTAGCACTAGCAGAGAAGATGGAGCAGCAATCAGGGAAGGTAAGCGCCACACTATCCTCCACCGTTATAGCAGATGTGGGTTCTCCAAAGATGAGAGGGAAATGAGACCCGTTACACCCAGCTGCCATCAAGTGTGTACAGCCCCATTATTTATTCAAAAACGTCCGACAGCAAACCTAACAGATGGGGATGATGGCAGAGCTCTCCGGGAAAAAGAACGATTGCTGCATTACTGCAGTCCTTCAAGATGGAAGGAAGCTGTTGTAGTTCTCTTTGTGTGAAGTGGCAGGATTGCCCTCAGTGTGCCCTTCTCCTCCTCTGGCTGGACATGATCATCATGCTCCACCACAGTGAGGCCTCTCTTACATGGAGAAAGCCTGGGCTGAGGGAAACCGTGTGTTTACATCCAGATATAAGGGAAAAAATACTTCTGTGATGCTCTCCTATGATTCGCTTTCACGGTGACACATGTAGGCAATCCACGCTGGGGTATTTCTGTGAAACACACTCTTCCCTGTTTCCCAGCTCTGCGCAGTATCTTTTCCAAATGCAGCCAACGCTATTTTATTTCTTTGGGTAGCTGATTAATAACCACCTATCTTAAAGTGCGTGGATGTTTTTCATTCTAGTGAGGAAATAAAAAAGATAAATCACATTTTTAAGCACACACTGCTTCTTAATAGAGCTCAATGTAAGGATTACATAAACAAGACAATAACAAAACCTAAAAACATTACAATGTAGAGGTCGCCAAAAGTACTTTATGTAATTCCTTCAGCTGAAATTTCCCATACAAGGAGTGTTTGCAACCTGCACAATACTTGAAGCTTGATAAGCAATACATATGAATTTTATGATTCATTTTTGGAAACACTCACATTAATGTGTGTTGAGCCAGGCATCCAGAGCTCGTATTTCCACTGATTCTCAGTGTAATGCTGCTCTGAGTAGACACCTGAACTGAGTCTGTCAGAAACTGTGTTCTCCTCAAACTTCCACCCTGGCAATCGTGTGAGATCTTTCTGGAAACTAAGGGCACTCTCTTTCGCCCTCCTACTCCCTCCCTCTCTCACTCACTCACTCACTCACTCGTTTTGTCATGTGCCTGTGCAAGAGCAGTTTTCTTCTGGGCCCTGGCCCCACGTCATTTGAACCCCATCCGACATGACTTTTCCCATTGTGCCACACGGCCAGGGGGCAGAACACCCATGGTGGTACTCTCCTCTAGCTTCTCTTCATTTTCCCATTCCGTAGCCCCCCAACCTTTGTACACCCACAGCTCTCTTTGTCATTATGTGCCAGAATCTGTCCACAGGCTGGGGGGGTGCAAAGTGCCCCACTGCAGACAAGGGCTCTACCAGCACTACACACCATACATCACATTGCCTCCCTGAACACCATCATCACCACACAACTCAGCAGCTTCCCCAATAAAACTATCACTATCATCATTGTCAGCATCATTCTCATAACCATGACAACACTCATCATACACCTCAGCGGCTTCCCCATCATCATGTTCATCACCACCACAGCCCTCATCACTCATGATCATCACCACTCTCTTCTTGTACCACAATACGAGCATCAACATAACATTTATTCCATGCCCTTTTGTATGAAGAATTACAAAAACAGAAAGCCAATCACCACCTCACACTGTGTGCACAAATACACAGTTCACACAGAAACAACCTCACAGCACAGGAGCACAGTGCGGCCTTGGGGTTTTTAAGTCCAAGTTGCTGAGAGTCTGCATTTAAAACACTCCCACAGCTTAATAAATAACAGCATGCTGCACAAAGCTGTGTTTAAATCAGGGTCAACAGTACAATCTTCATGTCCCTCATGTGAATTAGGCCCATCAGACTTCTGTCCCAAGTGTGGTGCCCTGTCCACCACTTGACAAATGTACTGTAAACAAGTGCACCTGACATACGACACAGCTTTTAAACACGCAAACAGAAAACTCTCTCTTTTTAAAAAAAATCCTTGATGCACTATAAATATTGTAATATAGTGGGCTTTAAACACAACACTAGTATGAGGAACGGAAGAACTAGGAATCCAGGACCTGCTGCTATGGAATCATCTCTGCCTATCGCCATGTGTTATATTCCTGCAGCAGCCTGAAACAGCTATACATACTTACATTTTTTAAATTTCCATTACTAGAACCATAAATGCTAAATTAAGAATGCAATTATTCCGACAAGATAAAGAAATGCTGTGTTTTATGTACTTTAAATGAAACACAGTGACATTAGCAATTACATTAGCTTCAGCAGGATCCTGCATCTGAACAGTGCCTATAGACCCTGCTCCCCTTCACGGTGGCTTCAGAGTCCCTGGCACCTGATAATAACCCTTTGTGTGTGTCCATGTGAGTGTGTGCATGTGTGAGGTGCCGTCCCAGTGTGGAGGTTTAAACATCAACAGTGGGAAAAACCATGGTACCTGGAAACCAATCTGAGGTAGTGAGCTGAGCTGGGATTATGCAGTGATGACACAGGACATGGTACGGAGCCCAAAAGTGTGTTGAGGAGCGAAAACTGCAGAAACCAGCCCTCTCATCAACACAAAGAACTGTGATGGTTTCCCACACACTAACTATCAAAAAGCAGTAGCATTATGTACAAGAACACCAGCGTTCAAAAAAAATGTGGGACAGACAGACATTTCGAGGACACGGGAAAATTTGAATATAAAAGAACACAGAAAAGCATTGATGTTTATGAAGCTGTTCAAAAAAGGGAGAGGAAAGTATTGTTACAGGTCATGACACTGTAACATGTTCTTGTTCTGTCAGTGACAGTTGTGTCCCCTGCCCGCTAGCCTGAAGTCTAATCATTTTCTGCAGCGGCAACTACAATGCGGCTGTTGCATGGGTGCCCTCCGGGGACCACTTCCAGGTCACCGGAGGAAGACCAAGCACTGCATCACCACACCCCCAGGTGACAGCTATAAATGCCATCACAGGACAGCACACTCAGCCAGATCATGGAGCTCACTCCAAGAGCGGCCATTAACCCTGTATCCAGGAGGTGGGCGCCAAAGCTGGCCTCAGCTGTGTGCCACAGTAACACAGTCTTAATGCGTCAAAAAGAAAAACTTGTTTAAAAAAACATTTAAAAAAACTGCACAAATTGTCTGGGGCAAGTGTATTATTTACTGAGGCTGACTA
This sequence comes from Arapaima gigas, assembly GCA_900497675.1. Classification (NCBI taxonomy): domain Eukaryota; kingdom Metazoa; phylum Chordata; class Actinopteri; order Osteoglossiformes; family Osteoglossidae; genus Arapaima; species Arapaima gigas. Next base: position 455,394 of record UFQX01000027.1, read on the forward strand.
TCCAAACCCACAATGCCCAGCTGATTCATCTAATTGTGCTGGAACACATAGTCTTCAAAGAATAATATTAACCATAAAATGGAATTTGGAAATAAAGCACGGACCAAAGTCAGAACGATTAAATAGTTTGAAACGTCACATTCTTTCCCCTGAAGCAAGTAGAATTTTTTTTTTGCTTTCCATCTGTTGTGTACCGCTTTATTAATCATCTATTTCAGCACCAAAAAGAAACATCTTTATGGATTCTAACCCCAGTTCCACAAAAACTCCACCACATGTATGTTCAACAGCTTTACAAAAACAAAAGCAATAAAATCTGAAGAGAAGGTTCAACCTTCATTTTATTGTCATTCTGCACTTTGACAAATGTTCAAGAGAGACAAAAAATGTAGTTTCTCCTAGACTATGGTGCATACTACATGCACCTGACAACACTGGACTGCATGACTCTAGACAACATAGGTCAACACAAAAGAACCCGCAAGCTGCAGAAGCAATCACTGAGGTAGTCATTAGCTGTATTCCAGACAAAGGCGCTTGAGAGGAGTCACACCCACTGGCTCTCTGTAATGAAGGACATGAACCAGCTGCCATGTCTGACAGCAAAGACTCCCATAAAAAAAAGCCAATATGAATGAAAAGCGATCTTAGTGGAAGCACCATGGACTTTGGTTTGAGGAAAAGTGTCTGGTTCTTCACGGAACAACAGCACAGAGATAAAGAAAGCCAATTAACCCATTTTTAGCATGTGTGCAGGATATCTTTGCCACAACATAAATCCTGGCTTTTAATTATTGTGTCAGTAATGCAGTGCCTGGGGCAGCACGGTGGGGCAGTGTGTAGCACTGGTCCACCTGGGCTGGTTGGGAGTGATTTGGAATCTGGCTCAGCCTGTGTGGAGTTTCCCTGTTTTCCCCATGTCTGTGTGGGTTTCCTCCAGGGGCTCCAGTTTCCTCCCACAGTCCAAAGACATGTGTCCCCAGTTAAGTGGCCACTGTAATTTCCCTGTAGTGTGTGTGGTCATCCTCTGATGGACTGGTGTCCCATCCAGGGGCATTTTTTGTGCCCATTGCAGGATAGGCTCCAGATTGCAGAGACCACACTTAGGGTAAAATGAATACATAAAAAATAAATCAAATACAGAGCCTGTTGTTCGGGAAGTGCCATCCATCGGTGACACTTTCTCCTCTAGTAAATCCTCCCCCTTCTTCCCTTACAAAGCAGTTCTTCAAATCCCCTCATTTCTCTATATTTACCCTCCACAGAGAAGCATAATTAGGAACATCACCATCAAGGATTGTTTTTTGGCAGGGAAATCAATCAGCAACTCCTGATGCCCAGATATGGCTTTTTCGTCCCGTGTGGTGCCACCACTGCTGCTGGAGATGGGAGTGGGCTGCTGCTGGGCTTTGTGTTGTTTTTTACACCCACCTTCACTTTTAACCTTCTCGAGCCCTCACCACAAGTTTGTTGCACAACACACACAACAGGCCCATCAGCATCCAAGTCCAACAGAGCTGCTACAATCCTCTACATTTAGCACAACCTTTTTTCACATTTGCCAGTTTCATTAAAAGCAACATCCCTGTAGATTTAGGTTGGACAGCCCTGGTTTTAATGGCTGCACTGCACAGCTAACAGACAAATCGACCACCACACACATTAACCACAGTCCACGGGAACTGTGTGACAGCTCAGAACAAAAATGATCATATCTGTCTGTCTCTCTGTCCATCTGTGTTGGTTTCAGTGAGACCACAACATTGACAATAACATCAGTGAAGTCCTTCCACATCTGCGTGGTTCTTCCAGATGCTCACACTTTTTGGTCCGACATGCCAAAATTGCTTCCATTTGTAGTGAAGCAGGAGCTACACAAGGAAAAACAACATTCATTGTGCAGCTGTTGCTTACAGGGTATTCTTCTTAAAGGCCTTCAAGGCCATTTCGAACCACTGGTGTTTTCTGAAGTTTAGACTTAATGCCCCTAAAAAAACTGCCATGTTCAAAAACACAAATGGAAAAATCACAAACAACTGGTGAGGCATGGTAAAGCAGGATAACACTGTGACATACTGACATGGAGAACCTGAGAGAAGTTAAAAGGAAGGGCTGTAGCTCACTATGTCCAATTAGCATAAGAGCAGGCGGTCCGTTCAGCATCATTTAGTCACTCATTGCTCATCAAAATCACACAAACTAATTGCAAACCAGGATACATATGTTAAGCTAATAAATAATTCAAACCTCCAATGAATGTCTTTCATCTTCTTCCTTAATCTTCAAAACTAAAAAACCAGGACGGCTTGGACGTTGCATTCGGCCACCAGTGCCTGCTCGTTAGGATGTTCGTCTGCAACGAAATCCTTTGAACATCTCAAGACCATAAAGAGACAGAGTTCACACAAATAAGTAAAAGAAAAAAAAAAACTAAATAAATAGTAATATTTTTGATGAAAAAGTGAAAAATAGTTTCCAAAGCAAATAAAAAATTATACATGATTTAAGACTACATCTTAACAAGTAAAAATGAATCAAATAAAACAAATACAAGGTTGACTTAAAGCCGAATCCAACTATAAAGTCATGAAAAAGCCTCGTTTAAAGTGTTAGAAATAACATATCCCTACCAATACAGTTTTTGCCAGGACTTAAATTAGATTTTGCCAATTACATGACTATAATTAATAACAGAAGCATTGCTTGAGCTGAAAAATTAATAAATTATTTGCTTATCTTTATTTACTGACAATCCATCCCAATGTATGCAGTCACCTTTAACAGAATTTTTTTAATGGTTTTATTTCTTGGATGCCAAGATGGCTGAATGGTTACTAACTCCAGAACTCTAAGTGCACATTTACTCTCTATTCACTTTGACTGATCTCTGGGTGATCCAAGTTCTCAGTACTGCGTTAAGCTGGTGTCCGGGGTGAGCAAGAATTGGCTGTACACCACTGTACCATAAATTGGATAGGTGATTACTAACAACTGATGGATTTTGGATGTTATTTTTTAAATCAGATACATATGTACACATAATACAGTTTATTATCCAACTTTCCTCACTCTGAAGTGCCAGGGAAGTCTGCAACTTTTATCTAACTACAATTTAAAATTCTGTGGTCCCTAGAGTCCAGGGATTGGCTGCCAATTAACTTGATAAACGTACAGCTTGCAGACATTCTGTCCACCATCCCCACGCAAACAAAAGCCATCAGCTGACAATGGTAGCCAAGTAATAAAAAAAGTCATTCTGCTCCTACAGCAAGACAACAGCACAAAGAAAATCTTAGACCTTTATCTTCAGTAACCAGTATCCACATTAACATACTACTATACTGTATATAAACACAGTCAAAGCTCATGACATATTTTTATATAATTATACAGACTCCAGACACTGCACAAGCAAGTGATGAAAATGTAAATGAATGTAATTTTCCTGAAATTTTTAAGTAATTTAAACTATATTTGTAATATGTTGATTATAATTTTGAATTTTTACAATGTTATGGGACCAAGTGTTTTATTTTTGGGAAATTTTACATATTTTACAATTTTACATATGGGTTTTTAAAACCCCCTCAGTCATTCAATTCCTCATATTATCTACACAAATCCTTAGAAATGGTCATGCTGTTATTCATTACCTTAAAAACACTCCAATCCTGTAGAATAATCTGAATGTGATACTTTCTAGAAGCATCTCCCACAGTCAACAATGTAATAAAAATGTGAAGTGGATTAAACAGAACGGATTATCTCTCACAACATAATCTCATATTGATTTATTTCCAAAAAGAATGAAGTACAGAGTGTCTACAGATTTACACTTCACCATACAGAATTAGTGTAAGCAGGCACTCTTGAAATCACAGTGCTCTCCTTGCTTTGGGTGATGCAGCACACCTGCAGTACCTTGTTATTGCCATCAAATAAATAAAGTGTTCCAACTGGCTGGACTGGAAAAGTGGGATGAAGAACAAGTGAACCCTCAGGAGAATAGCTTAAAACTAGAAGTTCCAGAAGATGAATTATGAAGGCCATTTAAACTGAATGTAGAATGGGAAACTGGGGGTGGTGGGGTAAATGGGGGAGAAAATTGAACAAGCAAATAAAAAAAATAGAGGTGACAGGAGCACAAGAAGCCAAGGGTCACCACAACATTGTGGCACAGGTCCAATTTCACATAACCCCAGCATGCTAACTTATGAAGGGGTGAGAAAAGAGCCCAGTAGAACACCCACTGCCAGCAGCACTGCCACACAACTGCTACACTCTGACTGCATCGCTCACCACTCCACTTGTGAAATTTGATCATGGATGTGTATAATGAATGTTGCAATAATCCCTTCAGCTTTGCTTCAGCTGTAACCATGACTTCATTCTGCAGCACTTTCTCTACCACTATGTGGCAAGGATGCCTTTTCTCACCCTAATTCTATTTTATATTATTAGTACCTTATTAAATGTGTTTATCCGATATCATGTCTCTCCAATGTGGCACAGCAAGTAGAGATGGTGCTTCACGGCTTCTCAGCCTCATGGACATAAGTTGAGAAGGTCATCTTGATTGTGTAAGTAAATGAGTGTGTTTAAGAATGATGTGTCATGGAGTGTTGTTCTGCTTAAGATGTGCCCAGTCTTATACCGTATGCTTCTGGAAAACAAACCAGACCCCTGCCACCCTGCACTGGGCAAGCTGTTATTAATGATGGAGTGAGGGATGGATGGATGGACAGACTGTTTGATGGTTCAGCATACAGTTTAGGTTCAAAGGGCATAGCAGCTAATGCACCTCAAAGTGCTTGAACCTTCAGCCTTCAAATGATGACAGGAGTCACTTCTCCACTGCTCTTTATATAGACTATATCTACTTTACTTGATAATAAACCTGTAAGAAATATAGAGAAACCATTCACTGATACCTGTTGGAAGAGGAACACCAGTCATACCTGATGAGGACATATTGCACTCCAAGACACTAGCAGCTGTAAGTCACAGACTAGTGAAGGTGGGGATGTATGACTTTCTCTCACCTTACTTATCCCTCCTGCGTTCTTCTTTTGGGCATGTCACAAGCTAGGTTTGTGTTGCCATTGTTTTGACAATAAACTCTTTATGTGCGAACCAGTGTTAATAGAGCAATGTGAGGGTGCATCAGTTCAAAAGGGTGTTCACAAACATCGTGCATCTCTCATAACCACATTTCACTTCATAAAGCCCAGATACATACATGCAGAGTTCACCACGCAATTAAACCCAGCCACTGATCAATGGGACCAATCTCCAACATTAGGAGGCATAATAGTAGGTATAATAACAGCCTTGTTTCCAGCTGTTAAGTAAGGGTGGGCGATCAATCAAGCCCTCAAAATCGGGCCGCTGTGTGGGAGACGCTGCCAACCCAACACTGCTATCGATGGATACAAACTTTCATAATGAGCAGCTTGAATTGCAAATATCACATATCATGTCTGTGCCTCATGCCTGCTATATTCAAATGCACCATTAGTGTGCAGCTGGGGAGTGGTTCTTCCACTGCCAAAGTCCATGATCAGCAACACACACCTGTTGCTGAGATGCCAACGTCCCTCCCTCATACAAGGATCTCCATTGTGGGACTAATCCCCCAGGAGGGGCTAATCCAGCTCTCAGCCCTTGGGCACATGGCCAGGAAGGGCACAGCAGGGCAGGGTGACAGCCTGGCATGCCTGGTAAAGCCTCCATCACTCCAAATCTTCCTCCTTGGGCCATTGGACACTCCCACATGACCAACAGTGGCCCCGATTAATCACGCCTCGCACCTGCTACATCCTGTTGACTCAGGAATCAAGCTCGTGCACCGACCGCACCGCCTGTTGTGTTTCCCGTGTATGTGTTTGTTTGTTTGCTCACTCACCCATCTCTGTTTTCACTTTAACAAGAGCAAGAACAGAAAGACAAGCTGTGGAGAACAAAGGCACCACCACGGATGCTGATGATTTGACGAGAGGCTGGTGGGGGGGGGGGGGGGGTCATGCAATTCCTAAAGTTTAATATTTCAAAAGACATTCAGTAGCGAAGTCCNGGGGGGGGGGGGGGGGGGGGGGGGGGGGGGGGGTATCATGCAATTCGCGCTGATACAGTGTGTATCTGCTGTGCTTTCTTACACAGTGCTGAATATGGCATGCAGGTGCACATGTTGGGAATCACCACAGATGCACGTGCATTAATAACAGCTACAGAGCATCCTCCACAGGCCAGGGAAAGGTCAGCATTAACAAATGAGTACTGCAGAGAACCATCATTTTATGTAATGTTTCGTTTTCTTTCCGGTGACAAAATGTTTAGATATCCATGAAGGCCCATCAGTACGGGTGTAAAAACTGGACTACATTTTCAAAATCCCAACACAAGGAGCTGCTGTTGTACCTTAAAAACAGGTTCCTCAGCCAAAGAAACAAACAAACAACAAAATGGCTCCCTACAAATATTATATGACCGATAAAAACAAGTAAAAAAAACTCCAACTTAAGAGATATGCACACACAAACACATATACCATGTCAGATGACATGAGGCAGCCAGCAGGAGCTCAGCACTTGACAGTTACAGAATAAAGCCAGTTTACATGCTGGTAGAAATAAAATTGGTCTGCAACAAAAGTGACATACTCCCCAAAGGGTTTAGCTTCAGATAAAATGAACATTCACCCCAGGGACTGCTGAGATGCCTTAAACCAGGGATGGATGAAGTTCACCCTAAATCAGTGAAGTAAAGCCTCTTTGATCACAGATTGGGTGTGCCATTTGTCAGTGAGGTCCTGTGCCAGTTGATGTGAATTTTTAAATATTTAAAGGGTGTAAAGGCTTGCAGAGACAATCTTAAGGGTGGAGCAACTGGGGATTGAACCTGGGCTGCAGGCAACTCTAGATTAAGCACCTCATGCGATAGGAAAGGAGCACAGTAATGATACAATCAGTTGTGAAATTCCTGACTTGTGAGCATTATGTTAACCTCTCTCCATACAAACCAGGATCTTGCACACTATTCAACAGGCAGTGGGACCCCACACGCCCTAAACCAGATTGGTCATACACACAGATCCCCGCTGTTGCACTTGCAGATTGCCATCCTTGGGCACAGCTTCAGTGACCTTATGATGAGCCCAACTGACTCTTGCACTACCCCCAAACACACCCCCACACTCCACTAATCGGAACCTAGTAAATCCAAAAAGCCTCCCTAGCATTTCCATGGCGACTGCCCCGAGTCGAACAGATGGCCCCCGAGTGCCAAGCGGCAATTACAGAGGGAACATCGGACCACAGGAGTGAAAAGTGGGTCAGCATGGGTGGCTTGGGGTGGAAATGTGAGGCTGTGTGCACTATAGGCCTATGAACACACAAACACGCATGCCCACATGGATGTTTGGGCACACGCACACACATTCAGACGCTTCAGTGCCTCCCTCACTCTCGAAGCATCATCCTCATGAGAACATAAATGCCCTCTTCACGGCCCTCACATCAAATTGCAATTATGTCCTGGGCAGAGGGGCTCTGTGTGTGGGGGGTAAGCAATGCAAGAGCAAGGACTTGGCTTAAAAACCACAAATTCATTAATACATTATAAAGCAACAGAAAACAAACCACAGATTAAATAAGACTACAACACATCAGCAAGCTTAACGCCTTTGACTTCCTGCCCACCCACCACTTTAGATGAATGTCACTGAGAAAGAAACTTTCCTTTCCAATATCCAAATAATTCAAAAAAACAAACAAAAAGATAAACACCTCCACCCATGCAATGCTAATCCCATCAGTTGTGTCCGCCTTCTATTCCGTTAGTATGAGTCCTGGTGCATTTTTAACACGGAGACATTCTTCCTGCACACTGTATGTAGGTGATTTTGGAAGTACAAGACATAATGGGGGGGTTGGACTCACTCCTTTGTGTTACTTCTGCTCTGGGGGTGGTTATAATTCCTGCTGGCTTCCCACATTGCCACTGCAAAATGGCCAAACAAGCTGGAAGGGAGTGAATGTAGTTTCATTAGTGAACAGCAGCAGCCCTGGGGTGTCCTCAAATAGTGCTGGGGCATGGATGGGTCACCCGTTTACATGTTGTCAATGGGGCCGTCATCCCTAGTTTTTGTGCTCCCCTGCCAAGGTGCAACAGAAAACCTACTGCACTTCCAGTCATCAAACCTGCAAACCACATTTTACAACTTGGCAAGTAAACTGTCAGGCTAATTTATTTAGCAGCAGCTTCCTAATGTGGGCCAAATGGTCCAGGACAACTTCTGAAAACCAAAAAAAAAAAATCTGTCCATTTTCAGATGCTGTGTTGGAACTTTTGTCTGTGGTCTAAATCGATGTTTAGAACTGAACTATACAACAGCTGCCCAAAACAAATGAAACTACTATATTCAGCACAGGAAGAATATAGGGTCATAAATATGAAGATTTATTGACGGCATATAAAGTACATCGGAATGTTGGAGAGCTTTGTTGCTGCTTTATGTACTCTGTGTCCACGCATATGTGTGTGTTTAACTTGGCAGAGTGTGGAAAGGAGTCAATCCCACCTCCTGCAGACCCCCCCCCACCTCCCCACCTCCTGCCTGCAGTTACTCTTGGCATATGCTGCGGGACAACAGGGACTTGGACAGCGGCCTAATGAACACGGCCAACCAATTGATTTCTTTCCCAGGTTTAAAGTGCTTTCTGGTCCTTCCACCCTCGTGTCCCCGTGGGTCAATCCAATAACCAGGCATGAAACACAGCTCCCAGGTAGAGCCTCCTCCAGGCCTTCTTGACAAAGTCCTATGGATGTGTAGATGAGGACTTGGGGGAAGGTGGTGTTGGAGTGGCACCTCACTACAAAGGGGTAATCCATTCCCACCTGAGTAGATCTTCAAAGACCCACAAAAAGAGCGCCTAAACCTTAGGCAGAATCATATATTCGTGATTGCAAAGATGCATAGGACCCTCCTCCAGCATTTTCACTATATTTACATTTATTTACAGGATGCTTAGGCCCCAAAGTGATGTTAAGATACTACAGATCATATACACCAGTTTCTAAGCACATCACAGCTGAGTGCAAAGACAACACAAAGAAATCAGTATGGATGTAATTTACATCTGGCCACTGGATGTCTGTTAATTCATAGCTCTTTTAATAAACATTGTTGTCACAATAATTGCAAGTTGCCAAACATTACTTGTTTACATTTGTTTTGCTCAAAAGCAATTTAGAGTGTGAACCTACTTGTAATATTGCAAACATTCGTAGGGTGGGGTAATTTTACTGCATCAGTTCAAGGTAAGTGCTTTGCTGAAGGGCATTAGCGCAGGAGGTGTGACCTGCACCTGGGAATTTCCAGGGCAAGGCTCTAGCACTAACCACTAGACTACCTGCTGTCTCACACCTCTGCTCTTCTCTATTCCATACTGGATTTATTGCAATACTACAGACAAACTGTGCCAGATTTTAGCACTAAAATAACACAGAAAACCTTTTCTTAAATAAACTCCTATTCAAAATGGACAATAAATGACATAAAAGCAACTATTCTGCAGCCAGAAATAAGCCATGTTTTGCCTATTTTATTAAGCAGATAACATACCATTTGTCTTGACAGTCTGGAGAGACCAAGTGTGGCTTCGGTCCAGGTGCTACTGAATGATGTACCTTATTAGTCTGAGCATCAGAGTGGAGAACAGGAATGTCAACACTCATCGTGGCAAACCCAGTCCAAAGGCACAGAACAGGGGTGCATATTAGGGGGCAATTTGCCTCTTTTCATATCCCTCATAAACACTTACTTACTTTGGTATACAGCATCTGACAGTTAGCACATGAATGGAACACTTCTAATAACAGAATTTTCATTTTAAAAATACTGATTAATATTAATTTTTAATTTTGAAATTATTCAAAAACCCAATTTTTTGATGCAACAAAACAAAGGTGCATTTTTTGGTGGTCTTGAAAAGAAGATGAAGAGATGCTAGAACACAGCCAGCTGGAGACTTCATTATTGTTAGATGCAGTATACAAATTTACAAGATCCTGGAAGTAAACCCAACTGCAGGCAAACGTCTAAAAATTAGATGGAATAATGCCTCTATTTCTGTACACATTGACCCTTTTCCTGTAAGTGATTTATTTAGCTGTACAGTATTGTTACATTGATATTCTCTAAGTTCTTGCACTGCAAAATGAATATAAAAGCATGTTTGTAATACTGAACTGCTGAGTATAACATTATAACATTATATTTTGTGCACAGAACTTAGTGAGGTTTGTTTATATAGCGTTTAAAATTAATTTTTACACTGAATACATGAAAAGTAGTTGGGGTTTTACTGTAATTTTAAGGTTTATCTTTTTTCATTAAAGAAACTTAAAAAAGACTGCATGAGGTATTGACACACAAGTATTACAAAGAGCCTCAGCATTAAAACATTAGTTCAGTCAGGTGTCTGACAGCATAACAGAATCCCTGAAGGATACATATAATTTTTCATTATTCTAAATTATTTATGATTAGCAGGTGCTTCCACAAAGGTATGTTTCTCAAGATAATCAAAAAAGTCCCATCATGCTTGATATTATATATAGAAATGCTGTGCAGACTCAAACTGCTCATGATATTGGCCAATTAGACTTTGAAGAAGAGATGTCTGACTCCCATAGATGTTAGGCTGTAGGGGTCTGGGGTGTAGCAGCAATGGCCAATAGTATACAGTTCAGCATGTTGATGTTTTAGTTACAACAGCACCCAAGGTAGTGCTATTTTTGCACTGATTCGAGATTCAAGGAAAAACCACAGTAAACCTCAGAGCAGGAAGTTTCATATAGAAAAACCCGTCAAGAACTTCAGAGAAACACATAGTATGCGGTTGAATTGTGATACTAACCATCCTGTTATTAGAACACCAGAACACCACACTTTATATGTATTGTGGTGCCAAGAATGGAAGCAGAGGTCTACTGAGCAGTGGAAAATGTAAAATGGTCATGAGTCATCTTTCACCTTCTTCTCAACTAGAATGTGTGTACTGCACTCCAGAAGGGGTCTACAGACCGAGAGGGAAGACTTCGTTATGTATGGGGTATATTTTCTGACATGGCTGAAGAAAGGTAGTATTGTGGTTAGACTCGCCTTTCAATCAAAGGACCCAGGTTCAAACCCCCATTACCACTGTAATACCCTGTGCATGGTGCTTACCCTAAATGGCTCCAGTATTATTTAAATCTGCTACACAGAAGTGTCATTGTAAGTAGCTTAGTATACAAACCTAAGATTGCAAATCCCCTGAGACAAACAGTTCATCTAAATAATGGTTAATAATAAAACACAAAGCGGTAACTGATCATTTTCCTATGGTGGTTAAAGAGTTGTGTAGAAAGCATGATAATAATGCGAGACATGCTACATGGACAACCTAGTCACTAGGTTTCAATGTAACTGAGCACTGAAGAGAGACTCTAGAACAGCACTATTTGATTACCAGCACCAAAAAACCAAGTCAAAGAATTTCTCCCTTCAGTATGGATTTGAATACAAGTAGCATACATATCAAGGTGCAGCAAATCTGTTCTGGTGATTCATATTTCAGTGTTCCATCTACTTTCTTACATTTACACAATGTAAACTTCTGTTTTATACTATAAAAAAACATAACACATAAAATAGGACAAAAAGCACAAAGTACAAGGAACATAAATCAGAATTATTTATCATAGCAGGCTACTGTATTACATTTTCAGTCATATGATTACTACATACGGTGACTTTACTTTTATTCTTTAACAGACTTTTTATACCAAGTATCATGGCCATCCACAGCCACCAGATTTTAACAGAAAGTTTCTGAAGAGAAATTGCATGAATCCAGATAACAGGAAAATATTACAATGGTGAAGCCACAGATGTTGCAGCTGTTGTAAAACTGCAGCAAATTTAGTCACAGAAGTTAAATTGGGGCGATTTAATGTGGACTAAGGGGAAGGGGAGTGGTCAGGGGGCGGCCGAAATAGCACTGCTCGGGGGAGGACCATTAAAACTATTATCAAATAAGCCAGTCACTAGCACTGAATTTAATGTCACTGTGCTCAAAATCAGCTACACCATAAGTAAATGAACATCCATCGACATATTTAGTCTGCATTTGAAATAAAACCAGTAACAAAAAATAGGTTTTTTAGGCAACAGATGGCAGGAAATCAGTCAGCAAGCAAGTAAAAGAATGGTTAGTGCTGTAGCCAGAGGACCTGCATCCAAATCCCACTTCCTGCTGTAGTACCATTGAGCAAAGTATATTGAATGGCTCCAGTAAAATTTTCCCAGCTGTATAAATGGATATACTGTAGGTCTCTGGAGAAAACACACCTGCTAAATGAATAAATGTGTAAGGCAGGCATATTAATAAACATACACATTGTTCTCAATTGTTGAAAAACCAGCGTGAAGATAGACAAAGGAAATATCAACCTGTACAAAGTACATTACTGTTGGTCTCACCCCTAGCATTACCCAGAGTACCACCCACAAGCTCACATCACCTGTGCCCCACTCAGTGCCCTGCTACACAGATGTTGAGAATGAGAGTGGCCCATAGAGTGTTGGCACAGCTGTGTGGCTCTTTGGTGATGACTATATTAAAAGAGTCTTCTCGCTGCCCAACCAAGCCATTAAAGAGTGCGATTAGCTGGCCCAGTGCTCTTAAAAAACGCTCTCAGGCCAGCAGGCAAGTGTTAATGTGGAACTGTACAGAACGGACCCCCTGATGTCAGCAAAAGCAAATAAAACAGAGAAATCACAGGTGTTACAGAGCAAGCATGGGGCTCTGACAGATGAGGTGGCGTTGCACCACAGCTCTGTCGAGCACAAGACTACTGAGTCGATAGCAGACTACATTAGCAGCTCCGGCTTCAGGCTCTCAATGAAGGGCTGGGGGGTGAAGGGATCAATGCAGGACAATGAGGCCAGGCCCCTACAGATCTGCTTATCTTCCTGCCAGAGAGTTTGTCTATCTGTCCATCTGCTGCATATCAGCCAAACCTTTCACCTGGAGGAGAGTCATCTTATTCAAGGGGATTGGTGGAGGTAACCCCAGGTAAAGAAATGGGTTTCTGAACACCCATCAAGTTTTACTGCTTGTATTTTTGGGGCAGAGTTGGAGCAGTGGCCAAATGTGTCTTTTATCCTTCTCCCAAAACCCTAGCTATTTAAAGTATGTAGAAATAAACAGGCATATATATTTTTGAATACCAAACTTAAAACATACAAAATTTCCATTAGATTGAAATGTGCTTTAAGACAACTTCTGCTCCTTTATCATTAGTACTGTTCAATTTACTTAATTATAAATAGATACAGAAGATATGCAATACAGAAAACATTATGGATTTCTGTTACTATTTGTATTGTTTTCCATTGTTTAAACCAAAAAATTCTTTGACCCAAGCTCTTCCTTTGATGTAACTTAACATCCATATAAAAATTTTATGACTTTTCACAGATTGCCAAAGGTGTCAGTAGTCACTATAGATTACTTCAGCTTTCATTTTGTTACAATGTTAATTTTATTAACAAATGGATATGACATACAGACTTTCAATATAATTTATTTTTGTATGCGCTACTTTGCTCCCTTGCACTACACTGAACCAGGATTGAATCTGTTGTAGGACCCTTGAACAAGATACCTAAATTTAACTGTTCTGGTTAAAAAAGAGAAAGCTGTATGAATGGGTAAATTATTCTAAGTAATAGTAGATAAGGATAAGTGCAGCATCCTTATATAGAATTTACCATTGACCACATTTGTAATCTAATTTTATGCATCATATACTTAAATGCTAAATTAAAAAAAAACACAAACAATGGTCATTGTTGCAAAAGAGGTAAACATTAAGTTAAAATTAAAAAGGTATTAGTTATTAGTAATTAAGCAAGTTATACCCCTAATATTTTGGCTTTTTTGAGAAAATGATGGATTTTTTTGGAAACAGTAATTGGTTTAAGCTTTTAAAATAATGGGAGCTGGATGTTCAACTTTAAAATTGTTTTTAAGGAACACACATATGTTCACAAAGTGAGGGTACGGACAGTTTGCTGTTTGGGGCGGCCGAAGACCGTAACCATAAATAATCTGGAATCAGGATAGTGTGGCTGATAAAACTGAAGGAAGGAAATGTGGTCCTTTTGACACACACCCTCAATGTCTGGGTGGACAGCAGCATACGCATAACCAGCAGTAACCACCAGCTTGCCTATGGTGCTAAACGCGACCGTGCACAAATGAAACACGCCGACAAAATGTCTTGGGTGACTGAAGTGTACAGCTAGTGGAAGGACACTCAACACACACGATAATGCTGGAGGCTGAACTACAAGAGCAACAGCCTTCAGTCCGTTCAGCTCTTTTACCTGCAACCACTAGGCTACTTGGCAGCTGTTCATTGAGGCTTTTATTTCCCAGTACACACTGTACACCTTGGTCCAATGCCGCCTCGATTAAAGAAACAGTCTGACGTAATATCCAGCTTATGGCCTTGTTGCTGATGGACATGTTCTGTCTGACTGTAGAAGGCTTATTATACAAGGGTAGGCCACAGGCATGATGATGTGGTTGTAAGCTAAGCATGTGGGCAGTATCTTTTCTCCATTAGAACAAAAAAAAATGCTATACACTCATACACAGCATGTTGCATTTTTTCATGTATGTGGTTATGTACTTTTCGTGAGGACCACCTTGAGGCCAAGGAAAATTTCACAGGAGAGAAACTAGAAAGCAAATGGCAATTTTAATACTGCCAGCTGGGACCCTTCAGGAGCCATTTTGAACACACAGCTTGTTCGACTGGCCAGCTTGCACTCTGCAAGTGTGTGTATGCAGCCGGGCTGTTGGCACGCCATATGTAAGCCAGCATTATAACATATGAAGCAGCAGACTACTTTGAAATGGACTGAAATGGAAGCACTGTCTTGGAATGGGACAGAAAAAAGTCACTCAAAAAAAACAATGGCTAACTATTCTCCTATTTAGTGACACAATCACTGGCTTGCCCCAAACCTCTACTTTGAACATCAAAATCAAAAATAACTGTTTTGCAGAAAAAAAAACTATCAACAACGAACATTAATAAACCATGAAGATACAAAAATGTGTAGAATAATCTAAACAGGTTATAAAAAAATACTTAAATATTCTTCCCCGCAAAAGATTACTGGCCAGGTTTTGCACAGACAAGTCATCAAATAATCATGTTCTCAGAGCCAAATCAGTCTACGGCAGACTGCTAAAGAAGGGTGCACGATGGGGGGATGGTGCTGGCAAAGCACCAAGTTTATCCATTCATTCAATCCTGGCTTAGTCACTGACTAACTGCCCTGGCTGTACACGAGCTGACATCACCCTCCCAGAGAGGAGAGCAGCACACTCTTTTCTCTTGGGTTTGTCCCTTTAAAAACACTGGAACATGTAGCGTAACAACATATTGTACAGCACCCCCCTTCTTTAGAATGCTCTTTATTTTAAGGTTCACTCAGGTTTCTTGAAAGTTTTTACTGGAGATAATGGGTTGAACTTCAGGGCTGGAGGGAGCCTTTCACAACAGCTGGAAAGAGGAGGTGAGAGACTGCTTTCTTGGTGAAAGCAGACTGGGGGCTTAACCACTTAATCTGTAAAACAAGCAGAGAATAACTAAATCAGATTGACACTAAAAAACTGGTGACTAGTCGCCCATCTCCCATTTTATTTTGGGGAGGGGGACTGAGTTCCAGAAGTTTTTACTATTTTTTTTCCAGTCACAAAACTGCAGCCATCGGTCCAAATTAACCCTGTTCACAAGCTTACACTGATGGAATAGTAATCACTGGTGACACCACAAAGGGGGCCCAATGACCTTCATGTCAGGTGTAGCCTTCACTCTTAGTCCAGGTGACAGACGTCTCCTTCTTTATCGATTACAGGCTGCAGCACATTCTGTGACGGATACACACACAAACCACAAGCCATTAAAAACCACCACAAAAGAAGAAATTTCAATTTTTAAAATAAACGAATTATTTGTGATGACGGTAATAGTTTAACGCATCATAACAGACAAAAAGCATAGGTGGGCCCGTACGATTCAGTGTTTATTCATCCCAAATAAAGGTGTCTATTAGTTTATAAAACACTATTGTGGAGAAAACAGGAGAAATTTAACATGCTATTACATTCCCTCTTAAAAAGAACATAAAGATATTTGGCTTTCTAAGCCGGAATGTCCTCATTTCGAAGGGACAAAAATTAATATAAGGTTTCTGTGATTTATTTATGTACTTCCCCACTTTCTGCAGCAATTTAAACAGTTCTTCTCCAGGGCTTATTAGACTTGTCCCAAAGGTGCAGCTGGTATCCTCAGTTGCCTGTCCTTCCTTCTGGAACATTCCCAATCGCAGTCTCAGTGGGCAGCACACGGCGATTTATCAGCCCAGCAGGACTGAAGGGTTTGCCCGCAATTCTGCTCCAGCAATCAACCCAAACAACGGTTTCATCGCTCTCCGTATGCCAACTACATAAAGGCTGGTCTGGGAGGGCGCATGTAATTCTGTCCTCAAGGCGCAACACTGCGGCTAGCCCTACAGGCTGCACGCACATAAATAAATAAATAAATAAATAAATGTGTGCCGTTTCGACTGCAATTACAGCCGTCCTTGCTGCAGCTCCCATTGTGAGCTCATGCCTGATGTGTTGATGAGCAGGGAGACCCATGACCTCACGCTCTCTCTCTCTCACAGGAACACCTGTAGCTAACAAATGGGAATGAAATGCTCTCATGGAGCATAACCATTTTTTCATCTTCAGCACTTTGTGCTAAACATTAATGGCACAAGGGCTCATCAAAACAACAATAAAAACAAATTCTTACAAAGCTGGAAAACATTTTAATGCAGTTTTACTGTGCAAGTAAGATCTATTGTAAGACTATTACGTATGGAATGTGTGAAATGTGTAAACACATGGTGATGGAAACTTGAGACTTGTGGATTTGCAAATGATTGATTCAGTTTTAATGTATATATTTATTTTCCTTCTCTACTGGTAAGAAGAGCAGTTATGAGTAATGATGTTGAAAATGAGCCATTGCATGTCCTATTTCAACAAACTGGGCCTGCAACACAAGTGTCTTTCCAAGCATTGCTGGTGCTACTGTAGTGGGGTAATGCCAGGCAAGCCCAGCTGGCCTATATTCCAGTTGGATATACCACAAACCCCACTACAACCCCCACTTCGAACTTCAGTTGCTGCACTGAACTTTCTGTCAAAAGCAGCCAACAAGGTGTGTTCATATGGATGAAGCAAACAGCCTTCATCAGGTGGTCACTGCATGTTCAAAATGCAGGGAGGCCTAGGTCATCTTTTTAATTTTAAACTGTATTGTGTTGCATTGAAAAGAAAAACACGATAACATTTCAGTTCTAGCCTCACAAAGACAATGTAAACAAAACTGTTGTGTTACCAAACATAACCCATTTGCCTGATATCCGCCCAGTAACAGAAATCAACCTTTTAAACTCGGCCTTGTGACTGAAAGGCATGAAAACGTTTAACATCGTGGGGAGTCCCAGATTTAGCCCGATCCACTCTTGTGCTTTGCAATAAACAACATGCTCGTCCAAGAACAAACACAGGATTTGAAGGAAAATAATAAGGTATGTGCACAAGCTGCCGGGTTTATTACTTAAAATACATCTCAGCGCTAGGCAACTCCTTTTTGTACTGTATTTCTTACCTGGCGCTCATCCATCATACCGTGTTCTCATTCCCTAATGTTTACTCTTCGTAAGATGAGTAGAAGAGGTGGGAAAACATACCGCTTTTTCCCCCAACCCAAAGCATCTGACATTTCAGCCTTTTGCAGCTCCCACCACTACGGAAAGCAAAGGAAAAAAGTAAGTGCATCCTTGGGCAACTGGAAAGCAATTAAAGAACAAGGACTAATTAGCAAAAGAGGATGGCATATATAGAGCATCAGAATTGCAGAGGAAAAGCTGACACTGTCTGAGTGTGTGCGTGTGTATGTGATGGGAGGGGTCCTGAAGTGATCGCAGGCCAGGAGATGAAAAGGGCTGTCTAGTTAACAAGCTCATCAATAACAGTTCCTCCACCAGCAGTGAGACAAATAACTCCGATTTATTTACACATTCTATCCTATACTATGAAAAAAAAAACATAATATGTATACCTCTAGAGAATACAAGTATGCAAAGGTGACATTTTGAGCTGCTTTAGAGATCACACCTCCCTGCCTTTTACACCAGACTTTGGGTATCCAGCTCTGGGGCCTGCTATTTTGATTTTCAGTCCTTCACTGGACTATTTGTGTCAGTACCTTTCCTGCAAAGAATTACTATCCATAAATCCCTGATATTTTCAATTTGGTGAACATGATGAAATGTCTGTAAGTCAGAAGCAGCTCTCTGCCATAAATGCCAATGGTATGCATGGCAGGCCAGTCAAAAGTTTGAGTACATATGATGGAGCAAGTTTTTTTTTCTTCCCCACAACACACCCATTACATAATGTACAAGCTGACTTCCCAGCTCATCTACAGGAATTCACAGAAATGTAGGACACTTGCATATGACTTTGTATTCACTTTTCAGTTCAGTTTTGTCCCATACAAGTTTTGCCCAAGTCACTTTTAGGATAAAACTTTGAAATGAAAACACCATCTTTAGACTAGGTATTGTATATTAATCCAGAGTAAGTTAAGGATATTTTGTTTTTTTAAATAAACAAATAAATAAATAAAATAATTAAAATAAAGGTTTTAAGCTAAAGTTCACATGATGAGTATAGAAGGACAAAATAAAAGAATTTTACTTAATACTATTCTTCACAATTTTACTCTTTAAAACGTTGCGATACTGTTAATGCAGAATAACTGAAATGCTAAAACCCGATCCTGTGTTTTCTTCCAAAACAACAAGCATATGCATTTCATAAGGAAGACATTTTAGCTCAGTAAACTCTAGTCACTGCAAGAGTATTATCTTATATACATTAATCTTTTTCCCTTACAAAACAAATAGACATACTATTGTGGGATGACAAGATGTGAATTTCCCTTCTGGTGAAATGCCACATTAGTACAAATCCATTTATGAGGAATCCAAACGGCAGACAGCATTTCTTCACATTCCGAACGTAGCTGAATAGGTTAAATGTGAGCAGCAAACTGAAATGTCCAGCTGGCTGTACAAATGATATTTTGTCAGTTCTTTATCTTGATATTATTAATGCTGAAGACCAAACTTGTATAAAGCATACCTTTACTTTGTTCAGTTTCACAATATGTTCATTTATTGCTCACCCAATAGTAAATCCTTTGGGATGCTGGACTTAAACTAGCTAATTACATATAAACATAAAATAAATAAACAATGGCACATTTGCCCAAGAGGTAATTCTATTACAGTAGAAAGACAAAGAAAAACTAATTACAAATCCTAATCAACACTGGCTCCATTTCAAATTATAACAAATATAAACAATACGAAAAACAGATTTTGCAAAAACTGTCCCCTTTTCGTATCTAACAAATATCCCGAGATCTCTGAAGGCAAAGAAATACGGCAAATATGTTTAACGTGTTTATTTTTAAAGTTTTATTCAAGTTCTGAACCTGTTTCTAACCCTCCATTTTTTCTCACTAAAATTTTAACACATAAATAAATAAATAAATAAATACTCAAAGGAAAAACAAAGCCTTAATAAGCATTACAGCATTCTTAGTACACCAAGCACAGTGATTCACAACTTAAGGGAAATCAATCGGTTTAACTGGGGAGGATGGCCGATTGATGCTTTGGCGATGACAGAGTACGCAGTGGTCGTTGCGGTGTGGGTGGCAGGTGTAGGTGATTAGGTCATGCTCTCAGATGCTGCCCTCAGAAGGGATCGATGCTCTCCTAAAGTGTTTCCATCTTTTAGCAACAGGCTCGATAACAACTTCTAGGGGTCAAATGGGCGATCGAAGACAATATCCTCAAACACAGGAATTAAGGGTGATGGGGTGGGGCATTTTGTGAAGAAACTCCAGGAATGTTGTAACGACACATATTGACATAAAAGAAATGCCATTATAAACATAAAACACATCAATCTCAGATGACTGCAATTGTAAGTATAGTGGGGTTATGGTACTCTAACAGACTTACGTAAAGAATAATGCTGCAAATAACCTAAACCCATACACTAAAACATCAGTAGAATGACTAATATCTCACTTCAAATTCTACTTCAGCTAATACATAAAAAGAAAAGGCCTGTGACACAGGCAGACTCACTATCCAACCATGAGAAGTCATGACTGTTTAAGGTTAATCACTTTATTCCAGAATACATGTAAAAATATTCCTCAATGAATGCTTTTAGAGTGTCAGCTAAAATAATTTATTAGCTGTAATTACCTGACTAAGTATTGACTAATTACTTTGGGTGCGAGTAATACCTTCTAAATGAATCCATCGCCTATGACACCCACTCAAAGGTAGACCATGGATTCATTTAAACATATGTAAGCAGAAGGTGACCAGGATGCCAACAGTCATCAGAGCACTAAAACATAAGCTCAACTGAATCTGAATATAATTTTAGCTGAAAGGCCATTTTAGACAAACTAAAAAAGGCAGGTCCCCTAATAATAATGGGCTCACATTCTCTGTGTATAGAACGTGATGAACTGCAATTCCTAAAATTTTACAAGTCAACAGATAAAACTATCAGACACTTTAGCAAAAACATATTACATAAAAATGGAGTAGAAGAAATATTATTTCATTAATTTTTACCAGTCTGGTGAACTGTATAATTATTTTCATTTAATAAATTTGATTTTTTCCCCGCATACCATAAAATTCTATTCAGTATCAAGATGTCAGTCATGATGGCCTGTGAACATTACTGGCCCAGACTCTGACAGCCCCAACCCATAGAAAACAGAGAACCATTACATTCCACTGCCGCTGAACTCTCTGTTAAGGCTGACAAATGACAAAACTCAACTCTTACTTGACTCTTGACTAACTTTCCTCATCAGGAAGCTTGTCACATATGGCTTGTCATAATGCAAGCTTAAAAGGGATGCAAATTATTCACCCGCAGGGTATGAAAACTGAATGTTCGATATCACCGCTGCTGGCAAAATTGGGGAAGAACAGTGGTTTCTCAGGCACAAGTACAAGCTATTTGGCTCCAGGGTTGAATAAAGCCTCCATTCCCGAAAGGGCTAACTTTTGTTTACTCAAATCAATTGTGTGCTAAATAAGAATGATTCATCTGCTAAATCAGTTTTTCAAAAACACTGCACAATGTAGAACAAAAAACTCACACCATGACGAGCAATTCTTAGAAACAGCAAATCTTGATTCTTTGTAAATGCACGTGACATCCCTGTAAAACAGTGTGCACTTGCATTTCCATTTAAATTGCCTAAAGTCATTTCATTAAGATTTAATGACTGAGTGTGTTTACAGTACAATGGATGCAGTAATAGGTTTACTTTCATTACACATTGCCGCTATACTTCAAACCGAACTCGTTGCCGGCTATGCTGAAGGATGTTCAATGACCCAGACTCGCACTATTATCCAACACAGTGGTCTGAAGCTGTTCTGCTTGGCCAAGTTCATTATAGTCAAATGGGGCAGGGTTCGACCACAGAGCCTTGGCCCACTAAAAACAACAACATAGCTACATGTCTGTTTGCAAAGTATAAACATCAGTTAGAACGACTGATTTTATTAGGGGTGCACAACCAGCACAACCAAGTTTTACCAGGCTTACCACCAACTGGACTTCTTATCTTTATCCATCTATCCATTATCATTACCCACATATCAAAAGCAGAGTTGCAGTGGTCCACAAGCAGATTTTTTTGTAAAAAAAGATATGAACTTGTATTTGTTCAGTCCCTCACTCAGTCCTAACAAATGAGGCGGCATCTTTCCTAAATTAAGATGCAATGAGGTTAATTGAGCAAGTATTACAAGTGTGCTATAGATAACAATAATCCACTGGGAAAGTGAAACAGCACAGCACAGCACATGTTCTAGATTTAGCTGGAACATAATTAAGGGAGCAGACCTTAGGAGCGAGTGAATCTGATACAACCAATAATTGTGCACTGACAGCACAGAGGTGTTCCCACCGCCATGTGATGCAGTCGGCCGTTTGTCAAATCCGGCACCTGGGAATGATGCAAGCATGCACCAAAAACAGGGAGATCACTCAAATACACACAAGCATCTGGCTGCTGTGGAAAAAGGTAATGCTCCAATAAATGTACTCATTTAATATAGAGTAAATACTATGGACAGTGACCTGTCATCACAGGGAATATGTATGATTAACCTTTACTGCAATGCTGTATTTTAAATCTGATTAAGAAAAAGAAAGCTTCCAGTGCCAGTCGGTTCCATTTAAGGTATAACCCTTAATTACACGGCATCAGACAAAATGACAGCACGACCACAAAATGATCGTCACCATTGGTTCCCACACCTTTGTCTCAGGAAATGTTGATATTTTGCCTTAATTTACGTAGCTCCTCATTTTCTGTGCACGTTTTTCTGTGCAGCCTTCTTACTGGGGCTTTTTTAAGAACCTTCACAAAGCAGGCACATTGTGTAGGTTTAGGCTAGGCTGCTCATAAGTTCTGGGTTCAACCAGTTTGCCTCACTTTCTTCTCAATTTCACACCCCACTGCTGACAGTACTTTCCCCTCAAAAATCTGGGACCCAGAACCCCGCAGTGGTATGCGTCCAACTTGTTTTCCACAGACTCTACAGCACTGCACACCTCCAATGCTGCTGTTACCTGCATCTCCTAGCCTCCCTCCCCAAAACGGAAAGTGTGTATCGGAAAAGCAAACTAGCGTCATTTAAAGGCACCAACTTAAAACAAGCTGTGATTTTTCTCAAAAAAAACAGCAGCTATATTAGAAATATTAGAAAAGCAGTCATACTCACAGTCACATTTCTGTGGCATTTCTGAGATACAAACAAAGCGATGGCACATGGGCTACTGTCTAGACAGACGATAGTCACAGTGACACACAGGTGTCTCTGTCTGCAATTAAGCAAGTGAATTCATATCAGCCTCAAAATAGCCATGGCAGCAGTATGTGTTCATCTGTGCAGGGTGCATCAAACATCAACACGTGCTTCTGAAAACCACCGGATACAATCTGTTGCTGTTTAGGCAAAATGTAACACACTATTTAAAATAAGGTCAACCAGCAGTCCCTTTAACAGCCTGTAAACCGTGTCATCCACCCTGTGCCACACAGTGATTTTGCACACCTCAGCGACATTCAGAGACAGATGCATTAACACCTATGTACAAACCTGCTGCACCATCCACACACCCGCCACAGTTGGGGGTTTCGCCAGTACTGCCACCTGCCTGCTGCCCCGCACAGCAACGAACAAGTTTCACACACACACACACACACACACACACCGTGGGAGAGATGCGCAGGCAGGACAGCACTCAGGAGTAAAGGCCACCCCACTAGGTTTCCAAGTTCCTAATACATCCCCCTGCGTGTGACCACAATATCAATTAGCATTATTATGACTGTATATTATGACGTAGAGCCCCCGCTACACGCTGTCCCGCCAATAAGTCGCTCCTTACTTGTGAGCGCGTGTCCTTGTAAGACACTTAGCTAGATTTCCATCTAGATTAAGGTTCAGCCCCGTGTCCGCGGGCACGATCGCAGTCTGTCACGCGCGAGGCGGGAGTAGATGCGGCGCACGCTCCCACCTGGCAGGACGGTGGCAAGCAGCAACGGCAGCAGCAGCAGCAGCAGCGTCGCGAGCCCCGTGGGAACTGCCATGTCCACGCAGGCGGGCAGCGCGAGGGCTGAGCCTCTCCCCCCGACCGGCGCGCTCCTCCACTGAAGCCCGGAGATGGCGAGGCGGTCGCGGTCGGCGGGGCTGCGCTCACGCATGCAGTGGATCAGCGGGGCGCGAACCGACACCCAGTGGGACGGGCTGCGACGACGGACCCCACAGGAGCCCAGAGCCCACGCCACGCATTCAAAATAGTAACTGGAATGGCAAAAAGAAGATGCTGAAGCCCGTCTTGATGTGCTTGCACTCTTACGGGTTCTAATATATATCCAGGTGCGTTAAAATTGTCCTTCACAGACAAAATGTCCACTCTTCTCGAGTTTGTGGTATGTCCAAAAATAAAAAAAACAACGAGGATCTCGGACTTTGCCGGAGGACAGCACAAGTAGGTAAGAGAGTGTGTGCAGAATGCAGTGTAAATGTGCGAGTTCGTGTGCGCGCGCAATAGATGTGCGAGCGTGCAAAGGAAGCCGATGGAAGAAAAACGCCAGCCGAGTTAACAAAACTACAGTTATTCCAGAAATGTACGATCCCACGGCGGCGGCTCGCGCGCTCCCTCCGCGTCTCCGCCGCAACTTCCACTCACACTTCGGTCGGGCTTCGCGGGAGCGCGCGGATGCACGAGCAGCTCCGTCCTCAGAAGCTCTCCGGAGCGCGCAGCTCTCGGACAGCAATGTGCCAAAACTGACCAAGTGCTTCGCGGTTCTTTTCTGCTCGGGACGCCTCCCCCCTCTGCAGAGAATGTTCTGTTCTGTGCGTCCTGTTGCTGAATGACTTTTGTCCCTTTTAGAGGAAATCCCTCGCGATGCGGTACAGACTCTTGAACCCGAGGTGACGCCGCGCGCAGAAACAGACTACAGTGCCGCGCCGCGGAAAGCGGAGCGCTCGCGCTTACCCGTGACGTAAGACCGGGAGGGGCTTGGATGCTTTGGCAAGAGAGGTAGAGGCGCCTCCGCGCCAGAAAAGACTACACATTCGGCTGAAATTGAGAAGTTAAAGTACATTTTTCAGTTCGTGCGTCGTGAGTCGAGCGAAAACTAAGGTTTTGAAATGTTTAGTCCATACCTGTTGAGGAAATATACGTTATTGTGATGTCGCTGGGATCTTGCGCCTCTCCCAGCAGAAGTGCACTCAGCAGACGGCATCCCGCGCCAGTCTTTCCCGCCGCTCATCCCCATGTCTTAACTTTTAATAAATCTACACGAATTGCTTGAATGATGCTATGTAGTAAAACGAAAACAACAGCAAAGTTATAATTTATCCGGACCTCTATTGTATCTTATTGAGTTAACGTGTTAAATTCTTTACAAGATTTTTAAATGATTATTATTGTAAAGGACTGTCTCATTTTAAGGTGCATATACTGTACTTACATCCCTCATATCACAACATAAATGGCATAAAAAAGAGCGGATTTGAACGAAAAAACGGATTGTGGCGAAACAGTGGAAACCTTTATTACTGGTTAACTGGCGCTAAACATCGTCAATGGGTACTAAAACAATAAATATTTAAAACAAAATACCAAAGATCAAAGTAAATGTTCATTGACAGATTACAGAAAATGAAGGCGTCTTCACCCGTACTGTGCCCAACTGTCAAACATACGTGCAGTGTTTTATTTAAAATACTTTTTATAAACATAAAATGCAATGTTTTTTTTAGTAAAAAATAACAGCTCCCCTTACAGCAAGACATTTTTGACTTATGCACTGCTCATTATTTCCCTTTTCTAATTCTTATCCAATTTGAAACAGAACTGGAACCAGTGAGGTTGTTCTTATCTGTGTTCAACATTATACATTTTTAGGTAATTCAGCAAGACAATGAAAGAGTCTGTTTGCAATTGTTGCATTTATCTACTTCTCTGTTTCCCTTCTATTAGTGTTCACAAAAGTAATTTTCAATATTATGATCACACAATACACAGCATACAATATTCAGATCACAGCATAAATTAAAACGATGTAGACTGTTTTACAATATTAAGGTACGGCAGTAGTCTGAGTGAAAGGTTCAGTGGGCTAGGAGTCTCCATTACACTGGGTATATTGGTCTGTTGTGGGGAGTGGTATGGGCCACTGTTTCTGCTGGCTGCTGCTTAAGCGCCTCCTACAGATTTGTCAGGCACAGAGAGCTGGGAATCGGCAGCAATTGCAGCAACATTGCCCGCCTCCAGCACCTCTGCCACCTGTAGTGCGTGAAGAAGGCATTAGCATATAGTGTGCCAGAGGAAAGCACACATTCTTAGTACCCTAGTGGGTGTGGGAGGGCCCGCAGGCAGCTAGGTTTGATACAGCACCTGGAGCAACTAGACGCAGGTGAAAAAGGGAGTCTGCATCCTCATAGTTTCACAAAAGATTAATACATGGTTTATGTGCAGGGCCATTCAATTCATGGTCCTGGAGGGCTGAATCCAGAAGGTTCCACACTTCTACTACAACATTATGACGCTAATATCTATCTGAAAGGGAATTAAATGGGATAAAATAAGAAGGCACTGAATCAGATGGGTCTTGTCAAATAGTCAAATGTAAAAAAAAGAAAAAAAACTTGAAGAACTGCTAGTATGTGTGTGTGTAAATGGATCCTACTGCAATTTCCTTATACATATGAAATCTTATCTAACTGTGCTAAAATTATAACATTTTAACAAAAATGTCTTAAAATGGTGAAGATTTTTTGAATCAGAAAATAGCTGTGGCATGCAAGGACAGGGAACACAAACACGACTAGTTGGTTACTATGCCTTCTAAACACATGCTTGTAGGTACCATAGACATTGTAAAGAAGCATTTAGTTGCATAACTTTATAGATAGATACCACACCAAGTAGCATGATTATATAGCTTTAAGGAATGACCTCAGATAGTGTTCCTTGGAACAGCTCAACAGGAGCAGTTTTTTGAAGGTATTTTTTTGTATACCCAGGGCAGCAGGTTACAGGACAAGTCATTGTCTAAGAAGGCTATGACTTTGTTTAGAGACCTTCATTATAGTACCTCCTTCAGACCACTCAGCTTAACTCCTACAACCAATCCAGCCTTCCAGATCAGATTATTCAATGTGCTGGAATCACCTGTAGCTACGTCATTGCCCCAGCATACAACTGCATATTGACTGTGCCCACATAAAACATAGGATACAACTGTAACAGTGACCTGAGCACTGAAAAAGACCTTAACCTACTCAGAAAGTAGAGGACAAAGACTCTTCTTGTATAGGACCCCATCGTTCTATGTCCAAAAATAGACCACTGCAGTCTGTTGACCAAGGGCACCCGAAAACTTTTGTATGTCCTCCCACCTCAATTTGCTTTCCATCAGTGGCCACTGAACAAAGGATTTGCAGATTAGGTGACTTGATATTGTTGTACCTAAAGCCAAGGTGTACAGGAGGAACAGGACTGTCCCTTGTAGGACACTGGTGCTACTCACAATCTGCAACCACCCAAATTGTGGTCTGCCAGTGAAACACTTCGTAATCCAGAACACAAATGAGGTATCTATGTTTACTGACTGAACCTTGTCTTTCAATGGCACAGGATGGAGAACTGCCTGCCTCACCCTCTCTTCAGGAGGTGGATGACTACATCAACTACTCCACTGCAGCCCTGGTAGGCAAAAGGGGTTAAGAGGTTCCTGTGCAGGAATGATCAAGGGTTTGAGATGTGCCAGTACCAGTCTTTTTAAAGTTTTCATGATGTGTGAAGTTAGAGCAACAGGTCAGAACTCATTTAAAGCTGATGGATACCCTTTCTTGGAAACAAGAACCAAGAAAGCTGTTTCCCCATTATTGGGGCACTTTCCAGCCTCAGGCTGAGACTAAACAAATGCTGTAAAACTACTCATAGCTGATCCACACACCTTCAGCATCCTAGAACTAATGCCATCATGGGCCCAAATCAGGCACATATCACAGCTGGCTTTTCCATGGGTCTACATATTCTTAATTGCATTTTCACAGGAGTGTGCTTCACTGAGACCTGAGCACAATGACTTTAACATACAGTGGATGTGATAATGGTACTGGCACATGGGGGCCACTGTGCGCATAACTGTTACTTGCATTTCTTGTTCTTTCTTTTTTCTCCAATTTTCTGTCTTCTGCCAGTACTGACTCTTTACATCAGTGATCAATACAGTGTGGACTGTTTTTGAGGGGTTTACTGGAGCTTTTGTGCCAGGTCACCCTTTTGTGAACAATTACTGAGGTGTTGAAATGGAAAAAAAAGTCACAAAATGGGGAAGACACATGTAAAGTAAAATACTCCCCTCTTGTGGTCACTGAATCCCGAGGTCATATTGATCTGGAGCTGTCCAGCCTCGGGCCCCCCGGGAAGCTTGAAGAACTTACAATAACTGCTGCACTGTAAGTGTCAGAAAAGTTAAACCTTTTTGACTGTTAAAACTCAAGTACTGGGGATTCCCAAAATTTGTCAGAATTGAAAATGAAGGACTACTTTCTGGAAGTCAACTGATATAAAAAAATCTTCATTTTCTTAGCTTTCCTTGTCACAAAGTGAAATACAGAGCTATGGGATGTTTTATATTTTTGTACATCCTGATTTTTCATGTTTCAAGAAGAGAAGACCATCAACAGAGTTTAGAGGTCATATCTACACAAAATATTAATAAAGGGAATCAGACAAAACGTGACTATGAGAGTTTCTGTGTATTTTTAATATATATGTAATTCATTTTTCCACACACACTGTCTTCTAGCACAGTAAAAGTTGCCGTCATATGAGATTACCAGTACAGATGTGATACATTGAGGACCATGTTTTGAACCTTATCCAAGGTCAAAATTATACAAGGGGATGTTCTAATTGACATCACAGTTGGACTCTAGGTTCCTATGTAAACCGCAGGGTAAATGGGCTTGTGTTGTATGAGCAGTGAATCAGAAACACTTTCACTTCTAGGTCTTTAATTTTGGAAATAAAAAAAAGAAATTTTGTTCTGAGACCCATCCTTCATTTTGCCCATAAGAATTCCCTTTTCTTTGATCTGCCTTCCAGGTAGGAGAATTAGTCTATTTTATAACCGTTTATGGGATTAGTGGTAATGACGTTCTCACCGAGCCTCTCTGTTATGATTGATTTAATAACCTGCTGATGTAATCTAATATGCTCATTCAAAACCAAAGAAGACACCCAGAGATCAGGACTAAGTGACATTCAGATGATGTGCAATTAAGCGTGTGCATGCAGAACTTCTTATCAGTATGTTTCTTCCTCCTTTGTGTATTCAGAATTCGTTTATGTTTGCATGCTGAATTTAGGATACAAATTCATAGGCAGGGAGATTAGGAACAGTGGGAACCTAAACAGCTGTAATCCACCTGTAATTAACATTAAAGCTGCTAACGTATGGCACGCCCTTCTAGGAACCAAGGTAGGGTATTGTTCCTGAAGCCAAGGTTCATACCAGAGTGGGGCACGCTGGAACTCGTTTGATTCAGGAGTGGTCAGGTGGAACTTAAAAATTAATTTTAGGTTTTGGATAATCATTGTCTGTTTCAGGGGAACAAAAAACATATTTCAGGTCAGGTAATGTACATTGGAGAAAAACCATTCCATCAATGCAGGAGCGCTCTCTTTTTCTCCCTTTTTATGTTTATTCCCTTGCCTTACCTGTCCCCATCTCTCTCGAGTTAGTTCTATAGAGTGAATCTAGACATCATACACAGTCTTGTATTATTAGGTCGGAGAATGCAAACACGGCTTTAACTATTTCCAGACACTAGGTGGGTGTGGATATCTGGCCGCTTCCTTTCACAGCTCCTTTTAAAGGCTTGTTCAGGTCAACCATGTTGACAGAAAATGGTAAAGCAACAGCTGGCATCTTTACTACTTTTTTTCCTTCAAGTGTGAGAAGTTTGAGAAGGCTGCTAAGTGGCTAGTGAAGCGTGCATTAAACTGAGAGATGAGACAGAAAGCCCCTCAAACATGTTTGCATAGTAAGTGAGCCCCACGTTGTTGCCGTCAATGCAAGAATCAAATCTGGCTTGATGAGATCTCAAAGGGGTGCTTGGCGTTAAAGGTCAAACGTTTGTTCTAGTGTGCGGATGTGTGTGTGTGTGTGGGTATGTGTGCATGCAGGGTGAGTCAATAGAAAGCCGGGCGCTATCGCGGTAAGTACCCCTTTGAGTTCTTCAGTCATACGCATTTCGTTCCTGCCGTGAATCACAGCAATTGGCAGGCTGTTTATCCTCTCTCCACACACAGCAGAGGAGGTGCCATGCATATCAATGTCTGGCTCCGTCTCAGAAAACCTATCATTCCCGCATTGATTTCCCTCTTTTCAGAGGGATTGTATTTTTGATGTGGCATGCTCAACATATACTTTAAATAAATGAGCTTTGCACGGTCAGTTGGG
This sequence comes from Arapaima gigas, assembly GCA_900497675.1. Classification (NCBI taxonomy): domain Eukaryota; kingdom Metazoa; phylum Chordata; class Actinopteri; order Osteoglossiformes; family Osteoglossidae; genus Arapaima; species Arapaima gigas. Next base: position 485,697 of record UFQX01000027.1, read on the forward strand.
GGGCCAGGCATTGAGGTAGCTTTATGTTTTTGATCGCCGATTCCAGTGCAGGGCTACATTAAAGACCAAAATTTTTATATCATTTTGGTGGCAAATTACTTTCTTCAGTAACTGAAGCAAATCAATAAATTAACATTTGAAATGGGTATTTAAAGAGCAAGAGTAACATTTACTACAAACTGCATTGATTGTGTATGGAATCCATGAAACTCAGGTGACGACAGTGTCTAATCTACATCTGTACATTAAAAATAAGAGTACAGTTCCCTGCTATTGGACAAAACACCACAAAATCACACATTAACATCAAGCTCTCGGTTCAGAAAGGAAATCCCTGATGCGTATAAAATTGGAGATTATGGAGGGGCTTATGTGTTCATGACACTATGAAACAATGGAGGTTTACCAGTGTGAAAATGCAAAGCCCAAACCCACAGGTGACAGTTATGGATGATATAAGACTCCGCACCAATATCATTGCGATGTAAAGAAAGACAAATGTCATCCTGAAAAGAATTTCTTTTTAAACTACAACATGGATTTGGAATGGCAAACAACATTTTTTTGCCGAAAAATTTAAATGCAAATTCCAGAAAAAATCCAGAGAAATGTTAACTTCTGTTAACTGTTGTAAAAACTATTTTTATTAGGATCTCATTGTGTGTGCGTGTGTGTGTGTATGTGTGTGTGTTTGGGAGAGAGGATTGCATTACTAGTTTTTTGAACACTTTGATTTTTTTTTATTCGTGGACTACAATAGATTCCTTTTGAATGCTCCTAACTGCATAATTATAATACACAAAGCAATTTGAATGAACAGTCAATTTTCATTATATATTTGTTTGTTTACATGCTTGTTTGTTCACATTTTTTTCATATGTTTATTTGCAAACTAAAAAAAAACCGGGTCTTGATTCACAATCGCAATGATATGAATGAATGAATCCAGAGAGGAAACAAGATTTAGGTCAATTCATTTGGTCATAAATTGTATTTTTCCCTATAGTTCCATGGCAGTAGTGGGGGAGGTGAGGGACTTGAACCGAAATACCTTGAGGCACTGGAGTAAGCAAAGAAAAATCAACATAATGCCACCATGATCTATGCTCCCTTGACGACAGTCCAAGCAACCATGAGTGGAGTGTTACAAGTGAAGTGACCGCTTAGAAATCTAAATAAGCTCCTACTGAAGAGCCTGATATGGCGAACATGAGCCAGACTGCATTTTCCCATTAGAGGTCACATTAAAATTTATGCAAAAAAAGAATTAATAAAACAAAATCACACATCCATTAGCATCTGTTAATATTTTATAATTTATTTATCAGGAGCTTGGTTGTTGAAGAGGGTCAGGATATATGAATCTTAGCTCATATCAGACTCATCCATACAAATAAAGCAAGGTGCATATTTATGAGTTAGTTACAAAAAACATGAAATGGTAAAACACTGGTCTTAGTTGTTCCACAGTCGCTGGGCCTTTTTAAAACCACTGTTCTTAAAAGAAATGACCATTACAAGTATGAACAGCTAAGTTTTACAGCACGGTTAGATTGTACCAACAAACAACATAGAAGATGCATTTCTGAGAATCTATATATTTTAGTCCATAAAGTAGTTCCGATTTACAGTATCCATTTTAAAATGAGATGATTCTGTGCATTCAGTCAGGCTATACCAACATCATCCTAGTATAACACCAGGAATTTTATTCTCTTTTTTCACTATTCTGTACTCAATTTATTGTACTGTACTTTATATTGTCTGAATACTGCTGGACATAATAGATGGAACTGTTTAATACCATTTGGTTGGATTTCTTAATCAATATGTAAATTAACACATGTAACATCAATTTTTCCATACAACTAGCTATATGAAATGTAAATAAATTCATTTTTTTCCCATTTTTCCATGTGGGTGGTGTTTTTTACAGACTGTATGTATAAGCCCCATGTTAAATCTGAAAATCTGCTATTTATATTTGATATTTAGATAATTATTGGTGAATATGCTGCAATTATCACACCATGTGTCTCAGAATTTCTGCATTTATTTATTCTTCTTATTTATTCTTGCTGAAACAATGCATGGTATTTTTTGTTTGACAATCCAGTGGAAGCAACTCTTTCTGCACAACTGTGTCTCTCTATTCTATATATGAACATAAGAAAGATGAATGAATATTGACCTTGGTTTATAAACACATTTGAAAATAATAATACAAGGCCATATAAGTTAAGTACTGTATTTCTCTCCATAAGATGTCTCTAAATGATCAGAATCCATTTACCTGCTTTTAACTGTCCACATAAGATGTTCTCCATCAGTTCTGTAATATGTCTTTGTTCAGGTAGATGGTGTCACATAAATTTTATTCAAAACGGAATATGTCCATTGATTTGATATGCAGATGCAGCAGCAATTATGGCGCATTATGTAGGGAGGCTGACCAAGGCAGTATATTTCATTATAACAAAAATGAAAGAAGAGCTCTACCTATTCTTCCCATTTGTTCCTCTCCATTACAACCCCCAAACCCTCAGCCTGTTGACCTGAAATGACCCTACTTTAAGTCTTTAAGCAAACCCCCCTTTTACACACCAGGGCTGCTGACCCAAGCCCAAGGTTGTGTGTATCTTTTATGTACAGTACACCATCATTAATCTCCCAGTAAAGGACATGGTCCACAGACAGTAGTTTAGGTCCGAAATGGTAGCATGGCATGAAAGTGAATTACGGCTTTTCCACCGCAATGGCTGTTTCCAATTAGCCACACATTAGTCTTGGAATTTATGTGGCCGGCCCGTGGAGAAAGCAATTACACCAAGCCAAATAGCCCTTCACCATACGTGGACACTACCTTCCTGGTCACCTCCGTACCCACCTTTGAACGTCATGGTGTGTTATCTGTTGATGGAAGAGGAAGATCTGTTCTCCATCCATTAGATGTCCACTGTGCACACTCAGTGTAATTCTGTTTAGTGTGCAGGGCAGCAAAGCATTTATGCATATTGATGCCAAACAGCAGAGAAATCAATAACATTAAAGCATAAGTCCTTACCATAGCCCACAACATTGAATTTTTATTACAGTTCCTCAGGAATACTTCTGAAAGTTCAGAAACTTTAAAATAATAAATATTCTCTTTTATAAACTATATTTTAGCAGAAAACTGCAAAGTTTATACATTAAAAAGACTGTATTAGTCACGTTATTTCTGAACATGTATTTCAGATGACTTGAATAGTTATAAAATGAAAATGCATAAATTGACTCTTGATCAAAGTAACAAACAGCATATTTTTCATGTACTGTATATCAGTGCTGTCTATCCCTTAAAGAACCAACTGTTCAAAAAATAAAAAAGGATATTCTTAGTTTAGATGGGTTTAAAAATAGGCTGTTGAGACATCAAATGTTAAACACCATTTAGAATTTATAGATAAGTATCAAATAAGGGGATATGGGCGGTTTGGCAGAATGCAGACTAAGACCAGCTAGGAACTAGGAAACCAATATTTCACTGCAGCAGTAGTCCAAACTACACAAGACTGAATACATTTTTCTATCTATCATATATGATAGAAAACATACCAGAAATGTATTCGGAACTACCACTGGATGTTTAACTGCTTTGTAATGAACCATCGCTGCATTTAGGCTGTACTTCACCTCTCACCCCCTGCTTCTGGAACAGGGCCAGAGGTGAGAGGTGAAGTACAGCCTGAAGTAGAAGTACAGGTGAAGTACAGCCAAACTACCAAAACCCTGAATTAGACAACTAGATTTGACCAGAGGACAATCTATAATCCTTTTTTCTTAATATCATTTGCGTTTTGTCTGAAGCTTTTGGGTACTTGGCCCTAATACCAACAATCTGCCTATTCTGAGTTTTTGTATAACAAAGGTGTGACCACTTTGGAAATGGTGAAGCCTGAATGACACTTTGTGATGCAATTCAATTAAAAACTTGGATGAAAAAACATACATGTATAAGTGTGCTGTTAGCTGTGAGGCTGAAACCATTTTTTTCATTTGGAAGTTGATGAAAATAGATTAATTTTGTAAACACATGGATTTACTTTTGCTTTTTCAATCAAATTAAAAAAGTAATTACTTTAAAATGAACTGAAAACAAATCATTATTTTTTAATCAAAATCAGATTGCTCATAGTAAAATGTGAAGGTTTGAGAAATACCAACAACAGGGCAGTCAATAATACAGGAAAGCACAACAATATTGAGCAAGCCTACCTTGCTTTCAAAATTGTATTCTACTGGTCTTTTCTGAAAGGTGATGTGAGGGTGTGGTGGGCAAGCCTGTTACTGCATAACCGCTGAGCTTTGGATACAAAAGTGGATTCACAGACTGCTCAGTCTATGGGAAGACTGCCGGTTTTTTCCATCTTTGCATGGTTCCTCCTACTGTCCAAAGGAATGTGGTTTAAAAAAAAATTACAAATCTTGTTCTTAGTGTGTGTACGTCTGAGTGAATGGTAGGGAGGCATGGTTGGATGGATGGATGGATGGTTGGATGGTTGAATGGATGGAATTAGCTTTAGTAAGAGAGCAAAATTCACAATGTGACTTTATTAAGGTTCTGATGCAGAGTTGCCAGTGAGTAGTGTAGTGTTTAGGACTGTCACCTTGCAAGCTGAATATTTCCATCTTGAATCCCACTCCTGCTACAGTACCCCTGTTCAAAGTATGTTGACTTGGTACAGTAAGTATACGACTGTATAAATGGGTAAATCATTGTAACGCCATTTATCTGACAAAGTAAGTTGACTTGGACAGAGACAACAGATAAAAAAGGTTAACAATAACAAAATATACTATATAAAACTCTTCAGTTGGAAGAAATATACGTTTCTCTTATTAACATTTAGAATGTTTTTTGAAAGCCAAATAGGCAATGCATATGCTGTAGCTGGGTGTCACTGTGTAAAATTCTATAAAGAGACCATGTTGACATTTCCAACATTTAAAAGCTGCCCTGTAATATCTAAAACCATTTATCATGTTCATCTTGATGCAGAATGCTTGCCATTGGTATATACTTTAAATTATGTTTCTGTAAATGATGCCTGTGTCAACATGTATCATATGACATTTCTCTGTGGGTAAATCATGTACTTACCAGACAAAATAGAGGCATACAGTCCTGTAACTACTGGGTAGCAACATATTTTTGTACAGTTTGTGAAATTTGGTTATTAAATAGTCCCACTGCAGTTTCACTGTCAGTATTAGCAGAGCACAGCAGTCATCATGCTGACCTCAGAACTGACCTTTGTTAAATTCAGCATATGCGAATCCCAGTACAATAGCTTAGTAGGTTTCCTAACTTGCCAAACTTCAACAAATAACAAACTCTATAAAAGGATGAAATTGCAGACTTCTTCGGTCACTTCAGATTATAAGAGCTGCTATGCAAATAAATATTTCTGAGTCATTCCTGTGACTTTTTTTACCCCCCCCGAGACTTCCACATTTGGCAAGGTTGTTGAAGTCAAGCAGCCGCAGGGGCATAGCTCAAGTGGACCAAGCTACTGCATGCACTGCCCTATCAGGGGGATCTTTCATTTAAAAATTGAACTTCAAAAGACCCACAAAGAGAAAATGAGTCATCCAGTGAGGTGGGATGTCTGTCGCCTGATAGGCCCTGTAGTGATGCCTTGCCCATTGGAGCATCCATTCTGGGTGCAGACGGGAGAGCGGCTGTACGGTTCATCTGTCACAAAGGTGGCTATTTACTGTGACAGTTTTATTTTTCAAAAACCTGAAGAAACGGCAGAGCCTAGTGATTGTTTGCCAGGCTGGAATTAGAGCAATACGTTCTCACCCACTAGTATTATTTGAGTGCATTATTGGTGGTGGTCAGGTTAAGTTTGATTGATATTCAGCTTTGGGGCAGAACTAGAGCTTGAACAAAGAGCTGTATGTACTTAGCAAACACTCCATTCTGTACATATCAGACTGTCTCTCGTGATCTACTTATAGCTCTGCAATGAAGACACAGGAATCAAAGGTAAAAATTTGCATGTGTATGTGTCCATGATAATTATATACAATATAAAAGTGATTAACCTTCAACTTTCAACTACTAAAATAATGTGTTTTTGGTGTGCACATCCACGATTATGTAACGTTGGAGAAATGTGCCACTTCCAGTTAAATATTCACATGGGGCTGCCCTACGAAGTTCCTTCAAAGTGGTCATGCAAAGCAACCAGGCGTGCAATGGTGACACAGCCAACGCGTCCGCCAACCTGTAAGAGCGCCAGGAAGGTAGCCTGCTCCTTTATCTCCAGATAAATCAAGCGCATCTGCTCTTGCTGATAAGGCACAGTTCGATTCAAGGAATTTGAACCCTGTAGATAAATGAAACAGGTCTCCATGAAAGGGGAATAAAAAGCTAGTCCACACTGCTCGGTTTAAATAAATCAATATGTCCACCAGCGGAACAGCACACCTCCCTCCTGTCTGCCTTTTGGCCCCTCTTGAAGGTTTGATGTCCTGTCATCCTATCTTGATAGTGTGCTGCCTTGCAAAAAGCTGATAGCTTTTAAACATGGCAGGGTGCTACTAGTTTTCACCTTTGGGTATGAACTTACCATAAAAAGTCATAAAAGGTAGCAGAATTTTCACAAAAGCTAGGAAAAAAGCCACGTGAGCATAAATGAATAAGCAGGCAAGTTCGAGTGTCTGTTTTGGCTGATAAGAATGACATCCATTAACTGCCACATTCCATCTGCATTTTGCAATGGTGGAGATATGTCAATTGAGTGTACAAAACAGTGCTCAAATTACCACTTTACTTGCGACACAACAATGCATCTTTATTATACCATTCAATTGAATTTACATTCAATTGTGACCATCAGGGGTGTTTATTTATTGCCAGTTGTTATACATTTAGCACAAGGGATGAAGACTTAAGTTCTCACAGACACTGGGAAATGGTTCAACACAATAGAAAGAGACTAGATAGAAAATGAGCAATAACTGAGGAGAACAATATGGAGAGAAGATAAAAAAAACTATAACATATTGGCAAATATATATATATATATATATATATATATATAATTTTTTTCAGCCAGGTTGAAATCAGAAGAGCTGGTAGTGAAAAATGTGTACTTGATTTCTAAAACTCTTTTGGTTCATGAAAAGTATTGTGACACGGTTGCATGATTTAAATTTGATTTTCAGTTTCCTCATAACCTCCTTAAAAAAGCTGCTGAGTGATAAGGACATGTGAAAGTAAAACTACATACTGTTTGCAAACTCACCAAAAACAGCTTGTTGGCCATCTGGTGGTGAGCGACTGATTCTTTTAGTATGATGTGGGAAACGCAGTGCTTGGGAAGGCAAAAAAAATGGATCTATTACTCATACTCAGCTTACTTCAGTAACTGCATCCTCTGTTCTGACTCTACTTTTAAAAACAGCTAGATTCAAGAAAGGACTGTTCAGAAAACTGCTATTACTTGGGGCTGAAGTTGAACATTGTCATGCTTTGATTATTCAATCCACTGACTTTGGATGGTGTCAGATAATTCTTTATAATAATAGGGGAAAATCAATATTGATTTGCGATTTGATGAGGCTCATTGTTTACAAGGTTAAAAAAATCAGTACCCCATACTTGCAGGACACCATTGAACCAAGATAATTAATGCCATGAAAACTATTAAAATCTCCACGTATAAGCCTGGACCAGAGAGTGGTAGCAACAGTAAGTGTCATTGTAAACCTGACTTCAGCACAGTGCATTTGTCTCCTGCAGAGAATGGGGAACTGCTGTTGGTCTGTTGGTCTCTCCACTGGAGGCCCCGGGAGAGTTTGATGACATCCAAAGCTACGATCTGATAACATGATACATCAGTGGAAGGAGAAGGACAAGACCTCTAATCAGCTTTTAACAAAACAAAGACTACAGAAGCTAAAACACAAAAGGTAAGATAATTGTTCTCTGCATCATTAAGTGGGATCAACATTGGGTCTTTTTTGATTTTGCTTGATAAATAAAGTAAAGCTAATTTTTCTCTTTCATCACTGTGCAGGGGTCGATATGATGAATATTTTTAATCAAGAGCTAAGCCTCTCTTTCATTGTTGGCTAGTTTCACTTTTTGCATTTAATATGTATTCCTTCATCTGGTCCTTATTTTACATCCATATTGATCTGACGACATTTTAAAGAGAACCCCTTGTTAATTAAATAGATGGGTGATAACAGTATGTTTGAATGGCTCAGATTTGCTGCTTTGGCCTTCAGCAGGGATTGAGGCCTTCTACATTTCTGTTGCTGTGGAAAGGCTTAATGCTCTTCTTTATGACACTGGCATGACTTCTTACAAGGGACGTACTAATGAATTTTCAAATATCCTCACACAAAACAATTTAACAAGTGTTTTTGAACATAATTACACACATACACCCACACATAATCAATGACTTCATGCCCAGTACAGAGTTGTGGTCTGGAACCTACATCTCACAGTATAATCCCTGACACTCATTCACTCATACATATATAAATGCAGTACATATGAAATTAAGGTGTGGACATACAGATAAGTAAAAGTATTAATTTTCAGCCTTATGTAGGTTTACAAGAGGAATTCATTTGAGTCTTGGAATTTTACATATGAGATTTTATTAATTAATGAAATGGAGCTGCCTCAAAGCTATTGCGAAACTACTGCTACTGCTGCTTCTACTGTAGTAGTTTACTATGATTGTCAGATATATACATAAATGTTTATTAATTTTTTACATATTACTGAGTAGGATGGCATTTTGTTTGTTTCATAGTCTATTGGTAACTGCTCTATTATGTTATAATTCCCCAGTAATTTAGAAAATGTACTTCAGGTGGCCTTGGTTAACTGGGATCACCATTTGTTTACCAGTGCAGAACAATATCTTGCATTTCAGTGCACTTTCCAGTACATCAGTGACATAGTATCTTGAGACAAAGTATTGATGTTGTTACCTTAAAGTGGCATCTTGTCCAAAAAAATTGCTGCCGTTTGTTCCTGAAATGTTTGAATATAACTGGTGACCTGACACAGTCCTTCATTTCACTGCCAATTGAGAAGGAGCACTGAAATTCTCCTTTATGAACAAAAGCACAAAGATGTTAATTACTAAGGCAAAACCACTAATATGTTCTAATGACTAATATTACAAAATCTGGAAGATAAGTCAAGAAAAGCATATTAAGATAAACATTTAGGAGATTTGCAGACTATCATTCTGTAATGAAAACTCAAGGCCACTTCTGTGCTCATCTGTAAAAATTGAAAAGCAACTGGTTTACAATATTTGACTGGCTATCAATACACAATTTTAACATTCATCAGCTTCTAGATCAAGACGATCACAACATCTGCCAAGTGATATAATTCCTTCATGGCCCTGTCCAATCCCACAGTCCAGCAGTTAGTCATAATCTCCTGTCATGCTTTTTATTTTATTATGATGTTGTTGATAATATGTCACCTGTTAGAGAATAGATTTTTTGAAAAAAGAAAATGCAACACTGAGTGCTGAGCTACTTAATCATTAACATTGTGAGATTTAAAGAAAAACACCTTTGCAAATGTGGCATAGGACTTTCAAAAACCCTTTTTTAAAAATGAATTGTGTGTTTCTTCATCATCAATATTATATCTTTTTGTTCCATATCACAACAATTAGGACGAATTAACTCTGGGTGATTTGTGCCATTAAACTGCATAGAATACCCAGCGTGCTGTAGTAGACTGAAACACTCAACACTAGACATACGGAAAAGACTTTCTGTAGCTTAGCAAAAGATCTACTTAATTGTTCCGTTCCTGTTGCTGCTCCTTGAACCTACAACAGCAACGGGCACAATAATTGGGCATCTATCCATCTGATCATGAGCAGATGTTTCCATTCAGACTGTATTATAAAAATTGTATTGAAATAAGTGTGGCAGTTGCTTTGTGTAATTTTTCTGTTATCCATTTTTTGTGCAAGGTTTTTACATGTGAATTTTCTAAATTAAAGTGTAAAAACATGGATATGGTTTACAAAGACTATGTGAAAATGATACCCTTGGAATGAAATAATAAATTTTGCTGTTTTGTAAAATGATGGCCCCTTGTTAAACCTTTTCACGTGGTCAAGTAAAAGGATATAAAAGTGCAGGACAGAATAAAATATGCAATACTCCTTTCTATATATTTCAGAGTACAGGATTTAATATGAAATATGCAATATAAAGGAGGCTAAATTATGACTTTTGTCACTAAATTTTCTGAAACTTTTTTAAATCACTAATACTACTTTGCTTTCTGTTCCTACTCAACATGATAATCTAACTCTGAAAATGTCTTCTTAGACCAACTCATTGCACAAAAAATATCTATAAACATGAACTGAATTGTACTGTATAGTCTAAAAAATATGGCAGGAATCACCAGCTTCTAATGAATAACTTCATGTGACCATGGACACAATACTATCACTAAAATGAGTCCTTTTTCCCTACAATAAAATGTGTAACCATTTTCCATTGGGATTTGTTTTTTTTTTTGTTAAAAAAAAAAACAAAAAACCTGAAACTTGATTGAATAGAATTATCCTTCATCATCATCCTCCTGTCAGACTTCAGGTGATAGATTTATAATAACTGTATCATTTTGATAGTAATATATTTCACATGAATGCTGGGTGGTGCCGCAAGCTGCTTGCGTTCTATACATAGTTTATAAGTTATGGAATCAATCTCTGCATTTTCCACTGGTTTACTTTACTTTTAACGTGAAAAAAATATTTTGAGACCTTCTCTTATAGCCAAGACATTGTTATTTGACCCATGCATGTTTTCCTACAGTAGTAATGCTCAAGGGTCCGGGTTCATCATTGTTGCTGTCGTGATTTGTCACAGGCCTGGTGACTGACGAACCCTGACGCCCTGTACCCATTCGGAATAAAGCGATACGCCCAAACCATAGTAATTATGGGTCACCGAGTCCGTTCCAGCCAAGGGGGTGACTGGAGCTCTCCTCCCTGGCTTTTTGAGGACTAAGCCATCGTTATCGGACTGATTCAGGGGATGTCACACTTGGCTGAGCACTGGCACCTTGTACATGTTTTACATCACATTACAATCTCCCAGAAAAACCCAGGAAGCAAAATCATATCTCTAGAGCAAAGTAGCTACATCACATGTCTGGAACATTATGACATGTATTTTTTACACTAATTTTACATAACCTTAATTTCAAGTACATGAATCAAATGTTTTACTTTATGTAATTTACATTAGGTAATAAATTTCCTCATTGCTTACCTTGCACGTTTTGATCTTTCATGGAGAAAATCCTTTATTGGGCTTTTCAAAAAAAATCTTTGTCCGATGTTAAATGTTTCTGAGAAGTTTTTGTCTTATTTAATATGATCAAGAGAAGAATATAGAAGTCACTGTTTAATTTCTCTCATAGAGCTTAACAGGAATGTGCAAGGAAATATGTGTCTATCTTCATGTGTCTAGGTGGAGGGAATCTCAGCTGCCAGGGTGTGAGTCATGATGAGAGCCAAGAAAAATCACTGAGTGAGAGAAAAAAAAAAACAAACATATTTTTGGGTTGCTAAGATCTCTCTGATGACAGCTTTAACATGCCGAATTGCTCAATATGAACCTTTTTAGAACTCAGAGAGTCTGTCTGCTTGACTCCAAGGGGAGTTTGTAGCCCACAGTGCAAATGGCATCATTCACTGTGTGTCAGGTGACAGAAACCTCAGGAAAGGCATTGAGTCAAGGCTCTTTGCAGCAAATCAAACATGAATCTTAATGGCTGTCTTGTGCCAATCCTTTGTGCCTAAAAGTCCTAATGACATTATATACTGCTTCATTGTTTCTATGCCTGTTCTTCAGCTCTCCACTATTTACTCCAAACAGCCCGAGAAGAAATATAATAGTGATTATAGCTACCCTTTTACTGCAGAATTGAATTGATCAGCTTTTGCACCTAAATAGTGAAATCAATATTTCCATGAGATTCCTCTTTGTACTTTAATACAGATCTTATTTTTTATTTATGTACTACAATATATTTCATAACAACAGGGAAAGCATATATAGTGGTAAGCGGTTTCAAAGAACTTTATTTGGAAATACAGAACATGTAATAACCAAATATGAATGAGCAGAAAAAAACATAGAATAAATTATAATAAAAATGAAATGTGAAGGAACTAAGAAACACAAAATCTAATGGAAACTATGATGAATACCAAGATACATTTTATGTAGAGAAAAAAAATATACAAAGACTGAAGGGCTTTCAAATCATAGACTCCTCATCTCCTCTGGTCCCTTCTTCTTTTTTTAAACTGAGACATATCGCCCTCAGTTTCAGCCCAATGTTTATTTATACACGGGATTCATTTGCTGGGAGCAATGACACCGACCTGTGTCAGTTACTCTGAAGTCATATGACCAGATGAGTTCTTCTGGCACCAGCATTCATTGCCAGCATTTAACTTCACTGTGACACAGAGTGTTCATTTACATCTTGTTTAGTTTCTGCAGCTACAGTCTTCACAGTTCTAGTCTCACATTGCAAGTGATTCCATTAAATAGAATATTAATCAGTTACCATTTTAAAGTATATTACTGTGTGCAAACTGATTGGGTGACTACGACCCAGTTCAAAACAACTCCTTACTACTGTACCATTTTTGCGATTTCTTTTTTAAGTGAAGTAGTGGACTTTGCCATGTATGAAATATAAATAAGGGTCAAGATCCTCTGTGTACCTGGATATTTGAACATGAATACTTTAGAACAATCTTTTGAATAAATTATATTCCGTTGCATAACATGATGTTTCATGATTCAAATCCAGTAATAAAAGGCGATTCAAAAATAACCGAGCACTTTGATAGAGGTATTACTCAGTAACTAAGGACTATTTGTAGTCTAACTATCAAGAACCAAAATCTTGAAAGAAATTAAATTAAATTAAAATGAACTTTATAATTTAGTACATACTACATGATCATATGGTCCTTAGTTACTGAGTAATAAATTTATCCAAGTGTTCAATTATTTTTGTATCACCATGTATATCTCCTTTTCAGAATGTCCATATAACTGTTATCTTTCCTTTTTAGCTTTCTTCAAGCACTCCTGAAGTTTATATTTCAATTTATGTTTCTAGTTATGCTATTTTCTGCCTATTTTAATATAACCATATCAGACTGCTATCAGAATATTACAGATTTTGTTGCTCCTCCGACGATGATAGAAAAAAAGCAAACTATAAAGCCATAAGCACTTTGAAGGATGGTTCATTATTTATTCTGTGTTGTACAAATACTTATAAAATGCCAACAGGTTTTTTTCTTCATGAAAAACAACAGAACCTTTTTTCCAGTCCGTTTGTCCTGTGACATGAGAATAAAATGAAGGATAATGATTTTATGTTGCAGAAATAAAACCCAATGAGATAGATACATAATTCAGATTTTTCATAATGGAAAGTGCTTGTTCCCTTGTATTTCATCATTAATCAGCATGCCAACATGCTTACAGATATAAATAACTTTGTCCCTGTGATGTCTTAATGTGCTTTGCTGTCAGGAAGATCTGGCCAGTTTTTTTTTTTTTGTTTTGTTTCTCCTTAAAATGATTGCAGCGATTCACTTGTCACTATCCTTAGCAAGACATCCCACCCTTAGGGCAGTGGAAAAGAACTTGAAAATGTTCAAAGATGAGAATTTAATTATGTCAGTAGAAAGAATAAATGTATATACTCAGCCTCTGTGAATATTTAATGCTTCCAATCAATTATTCATTGTCCATCTTAAACTAGATGCAAGTTATACATTAATGTTTTTATTTATTGGTCAAAGTGTTATAATGAAGATCATTAAAACAAAATGTATGTTTTGTACATAAGCTTAGCTTGACTTTTTCATGAAAGCAAAAAAAAGAAAAAATGCAAAAGTATCCCATTTTAATGATTTAAACAGAATTTTACTTAAAAGTTTGACATTCTTACCTTTTGCACAGCTAAAATTTCACTCAGTTAAGGAGCAATATCAGAATATATGATATTGTGTTCAGTTCCTTAATCACCACACCACTTGCTGAGCAATAATAACATCTTTCACACTGAAGATAGCTCATACACTTAAGCTCTTAATGTCTTTTCTTGACAAATATTCATCTCTTTACTGTTAACATTACAAAAGTTTTATGTAGTCAATTACAAAACCAAAGTAAAACTTCTGTAAAAATAAAAAAGTGACAGAAAAAATACCTACTCAAGTTAGCTGATGTCTTTGTTCAAGGCTACTAAAAATATTTATATAATTTTTTTTTTTTAATCTATCAATTACTATAACTGGGGTGCTTTTAGTGGAGCAAAACAGGGTTTAAGGGTATTTACAGAAGGAACAGATACTGTACTCAGACTTCTGTCCCTCTACTGCAAGGCAACAGATTTACCCTCTATGCAGAAGAGTCAAATTGCTACTTTTTCACATAGCCACAACTTTTGATTAAATTGATAACTTTTTGCCTGTTTATACAGTTCAGAATAAACACATTGCTCATATACAATGTGTTTACAGCAAAGGCAAAACAGCAAGAGTCGGAAAGGATTTCAAACTAGCAATGTTTAGGTTACAAATCATTCCTGAAAATGGTTACTGGGTTACTGACAGTCCCATAATAAAAAGCCCAAAAGAAAATATGAGAAACAGGGTAACAATTTCCAGCTACTTAACGAATAAAAATGGTCACAGCTAACATGCTTAAAATCCAAAAGGTAATGAGGTAAATTACATGCTATGAACTTGCTTTACTCAGTCTAGGTGATTTTTTTAACATAACATTCAGGCTGTAGTTATTTTAGGACATCAAAACTGCACAGTAGGAACCCCTGGCATGTATACAACTTTTGTAGCTAATTTACTCATTATTTAAATAATGTCTTAGCTATTTAAGTCCAAATCTACTGCTAATGTTGACACTGATATTCTTGTTAGAGAGCATGCAGAGCTTGTTACCTAATTATTCTGAGCAATGTCAATGGAGAAGTGCAACAAGTTAGAGCAACATGTCTGAGAGTAAATCTGGAGTTCATTCTGAGACTGACATCCTTTGGCAAACAAATATGACAACTCACTGTGTAGGCAGTTGTGTTGCCAGCAGACCTTTTAGAGGTAGGACTGTTGTGCAGCCAATAAACTTTTCATGTCAAGGTTGATGTGTAGCCAGTATATGCTTTATGGTTAGTGTGGATATATAACAAATATAGGTTGGAATGTCCACACATAAACAGACTTTTACGTTTAGTGGGATGTAGTGGGGTGCCTTCAGGAAAAAAAGAATCAAGCTTTACTATATATTTAGGAAAATGTGTTCACAGTATTCAAAAGTTACATTCAACACTAAATACAGTGCCAAGTAAATTCTTATATTAGTATTAGTAGAATTAGTAGTCAAATATTTGTGATAACACTATCATAGGTAAACATCTTTTATTTGTACAGCCTAATTCACCAAAATAAAAATAATAGCATAATAAAATAAAATAATCCTTTAAAAATAATACTTCTGCTACATCTGTGGGCTGCTTTTGCTGACCATTACTCTATTGTTAAAGAGGCATACACGATTAGCATATTAACTGGCATACATTAGAAAAATACCTTTGTAAATTTTTTTTTAACTTTCCAGTAGCAGTTGTATGCAGGCTGGGATACTTTCAATACATTATTCTTTGACAGTACTTAAATAATATGTCTTCTGGTGTTTTAACCTGAGTTTTTACAGTTCTTTTCAAAGACTTGCTCTTTAAACTTTAGCGAAATACAAAATGCATAGTCCATAAGCTTGTAGTAAAAAACACGACAGAGGCTTACCAAAGAACTTATTTCAGGAACAATTTAGAAAAACTATCATAAAGTTCAACTATCAGTATATGGAAAATAAACTTTTTATTTGATTTTTTTAACTTATTCACAAAGCAGCACAAAATTCAGCAACGAACCCTGATTGGTGAATTATTTTTTTCCCTTTACTAAAAAAAGGCTGCCCACATAACATGTGTTTATGTACTAACATAGCTGGTCAAGAACAAACCAGTGAATTTTGCAGAAGACAGCTGGCAGTAAGAAGGTGACCCTTCTGGATTTGCAGTAAAAGTGACTTAACTGGTTTTGGATATAACAGCTGACAGAATTAAGGTTTTAATAAGGGTTTGTAGTAAAAATTACTTGAGAAAGGAAGGTTGCATTAAATGCAAACCATTTAAAGTAATGAGAAGAAAGTGACAGAACTGTAACAAAATAAAACACTTTTCTTTACAACTATGTGCTAGTAAAAGTAAAAACACTGATGTAAACAATTTCCCTGAATTTGTCCATTGTGCTACAGAAATGTACTCTGACATTGTTTTCTTGCTTTACTATTAACTGAAGAATGCAACCCCATGTTAAATAACTGCTTGGACGATGATGCCTTTAAGCCAGTGTTCAGAAAGACAGCCTTTATTTTGAGCATTGTTGTTGATCCCCTGTCTGTAACATTCTTGGGATGTCAGCAACCCCTCTCCCCACAACACACACACACACACACACACACACACACACACACACACACACAGACTTGGTTGCTCTGCATCAAGGGTCCAGTGCAGAGCTACCACAAGGTTGTAAATCCATCATCCTCTCTCTCCTGCTGCACAGTTACACAAATGCACAGATCCACCTGCCTTGTGAGTGCCATGCTCCCGCATACGCCCTTCCTGTGGACCAGATGGAGCAGCTGTCATACTCAATATTTCACAGTCGTGTTGCACATGAGCTGCAGCAGCATGGGAAGTGTGTGTGTGTGTGTGTGTGTGTGTGTGTGTGTGTGTGTGTGTAGGGGGGGGGGCATGTAACAATCCAAGAGTCCTAAATCCAACAGTACCTAGACCCCATTTCACAAGTGTTAGAAAACTGAAAATTTAATTAATTTAGCAGTAAACATCACAGGACAATCAGCAAAAGCAAAAAACTAACACAAAGCTTCCAGTGTCCACTGATGCTGCCTGTATACAGCTCGAGTCTAAATTAATCTTTGTTGGATACTGCTGTGCTTCTACTTCACAGATGAAACAGCACTCTTTCTTTTGCAATTATTGCTTGTTAAGGCACATGAAATAGTACAGTTTGAGAAAAGGGAAGCACACTTGGTGGCTGAGAAAAACACAGTTTAGAGATATCTGAAACAAGTTCCTTATGATTCTGTCTGGGAAGAAAAGATGAGAAGGAATTAATCATCTGTGAATGTGTTCTGGCCTCTTCGTACATTGCAAAGATATTAAAAGTTGTGAATATGATACAGAATACATTTTTTTCCCTCTACACATCCCATAATTTTTTCATTTTGTCACAGGGGTGGGGGCAGGAGCTATATGTGGAGAGATTTATGGGTGTCCAGGAGCAGATAACTGAAAGGGGAAGCCTGTCTTTGTGATTTATTTGAAACGCGGAGAACTTATTTGCCAAGTGTTTTCGATTCCATCGGCATCACCTTAGGTTACATCAGAGCGCTGGGGTATAAAGCATGGAGACAGTTGTTTACAAATGCATCTGTCTATTTGTTCCCGGGTTGGGGGAGGGTAAATTAACCATGAATGCACTATGGTGATTGTGTTTGGCCAAACTGACAATAAAAATCAATAATGATAATGTAATAATAATAACACAAGTATTGGATGACCATAATTTATCAAATAGACATTAATAATAATAATAATAATAATATCCCTCATTATATTTTACAGTTGTATATTGGAGAGGTGGGTGTCTTAAACACCTGGCATAAAATTCACTCAGAGACAATTGAATAATTTTCTAGTTTATGAAAATGACACAAATATTTCACATTCTATCTTTATATGCAATCAATTTGTAAAAGAAATTCGGATGAGTCAAAACTTCTATCAAATCCTTTATTTCTGTTCAGGGTTCTCACAGCATGCTGGGAGAACTCCTTCTGAGTGTCTCCCTGAACAATGCACAGTGGGTTTCTTATAAGGAACTTGCTGTAGGTAAGGTTACAAAGCAGACAATAAACAGGCCATGGTAAAACAGTCAGCGGAGACATACTGACAAGCAGTTTACTGAGACAGGATGAGACATAGGATGTGCATATATTGAGGGAGGATAATGGGGTGCAAATGTTTATCCCAAAGGAGTAATACAATATAATATAAGTCCTTGGGTAACTGCAACTTGATCAGCTAAGACATTCTTAAAACATTTCCTTTTACAAGTTCACACATGTACTATGATGAATGCTTGACTGTCTTTGTAGAGGGGTGTGTATAAGAGCCTATGTGTTTGGGTTTAGTCAACAAAGATCACATGCTCAGCAATGAGCAGCTATTCAGGAGGACACAGTTCTGGGCATGTGTTATGCATTAACCATGCATGGTATTTTTTTTTGTATGCAGTTTTTTTCAAACGTGGTTTTTAATCACTTGAAATTATTGTTAGTTATCAATTTGGACTGATCTATCACAATTATTGAGTACTGGGTATTAGCTAACAGAGTACCTAGTACAGAGAAAATGTAGATGAAGGGGGTTAACAATTATACATGATTTTATTGGAACTGTCTGAAAAATAAATTGGAATATAATAATGTAAATAGCTATTTATCATTACTCTAAAGCATAATTACAGTAAAACATAAAAGATTTTAGTTGAACAAACACGCATGTAGTCTAAACGAATGAGTGTGAACACATTTGAATATATCATAGGATTGTGAATGGTACAGCTGCTTTTGCTCCAAGTTCCTCCATTAATTTTACATGTAAATCTGTTTTCTCACACTTTTAATTAGTGAACACACTGTGCTCTTTCCCGCACTCTTGTACCATAACATTCTGAATTCCTGAGATGTCAACATAACGCACGCCACATGCAAAACAGCCCAAATTATGAAAATGTTCCCTTTGCTGTAGTCTTTCTTCCAAGCAGGAATAAGGAAGTATGCAAGTGGTGCATGCTGGAATGATCTTTCATTGTGAGGAATGGGGAATACGCACTGCCCCCGAGACACGTCAGAGTGACTTACAGTCAACCAGAAATAGGACCCACATGCCAGGCAGGCTTAGGAAGCAAGAACTGAGGCCTGTGAGCAAAGGCTCAGGTACTGTTATAAAGCTTGCAATTCTTATTACTCTTTGCTGTGAATTTCCATTTGAGAATATACTCTGAGGTCCATGTGAGAAATGGGATTGTATGCATAGTGCAATATATAGATCAAGATGTAAAAGGAAAGCCACTCTCCCTCTTGAAAGCACAATAAAGATGTAGTGAATCAGAATTAATGGAGGAAAATCACACCAGCTGCATCTGTCTGAGATCCACTTGTACTACGCTTAAGTAACACATGAAAGTTCTTTCCAAGAAGGCAAGATATCTATGTTTAAAGATGCCAAATAAAATCACCCCCAAACCAAAGCAATAGCTAACAATGCCTTTTTGCTGGATGGAAAATAATCAGGGAGGAAATAAATTGCTAGAATTGCTGTGGGGTCAAAGTATGAAACGCTACTGATATGATGTCTGGTCATTGACAACAAATGTCAAGTGTTGAAAAGCAACTTATATAGAACCTTCACAAGTGGTGGCAAATTTGACAGACACATGACAACTGGGATCTGATTGAAAACAAAAAGCTGAGTGACATCTACCATCTGAGTTAGCCACGATGAATAAGGCTTGGTAATGTATAAACTATGACTCAGTATAAAAGTAGTGCCCTGACTCGTATGATCTAACAAAACAAACACTGTCTCCCCTCCTCTCTGGTCTCAGAATACCCTAATTATAGTGTTTAAGTAACCGTAAAAATGTAAAATAAAATGCCAAATGTGAATGACTTCAGTAGGAAACAAAGCACACTGTGATATGGTTGTTAAGAGATACTGGATATGTGTAGCTTCACCTGTAAACAGTTGGGTCACTTTTTACATCCACATCTCTACCCAGATGCCCTTTATTTGGACATTTTCCTTTATTCTGTCTTATTATTTCTTTATTGTCTGTCTTAGACAAGGTGTTAATGAAGATGGGTGGATGATGGAGGAAGTTATCTGTATTGCTTTACAGATTGACACATTCCTCAGCTATTGTATAAAGTATGAGCTGTTCTTACGTATCTCAAGCAAAAAGCCAATACAGTCCGTTGCTCTACTAAATACTGTTCCTAAACTGCATTATATAATATGCAGCAATGTATTATAGACTGTTTGCACATTTGGATCCACACTTTGTGTTCCGATAGTGAGGACTATCATTTTAGTATACACATGGGAAAAAAGAGCCTATGCAGTTTGGATGGAAAAGTGGGCCTAATCCTTGCTGAAGGACTTCTGTCAGTGTTATGTAAACAAGTGATACTTGAATAATTAAACAAAGCATGGCAGGCAGAAGCAAACAACATGTCTAAGAGTCCAACGAATAACCTCTGGCTTTTTTTAGTTCCAGAGCATGCAAACCTAAAATCTCTAACTCATCTTACACACATCAACTCCCCTTTTAGACATTTCTGGTTCAAAGAAGAAGAGAAAAACAAACCACTGACAGTGGAGCCTTAATGCATTTATATGTTTGTTTTCTTTCCCAGCCCAGCTGGAAGTCCTACCAGTACGGAGATTTTCAAAGCACGTGTAGCTGTCCTCCTTCCCCCCACCCACCCCTGCATCATGGGTTCAGGTTGGCGGCATAGTTGTCCGCAGGGTGTCACATTCAATCAGGCTCTGTGTATCCTTCCAAATACACCCTGACAGAAACTACAAAATCCCTCCTGACCTGTTCCTCAAGAAGCATGGTCACGAGCCTGACCAAAATGGAAAGAAGATAATAATGATATTAACAGCAATTTAAAAAACAGCAATTTATAGGACAGTATATGATACCCTGGGAAACAATTGAAATAATTGGATTGACAGCCCTTGGAGAAGAGCAAAGAACAATATTTCACTCAGAGACTGCCTTGCATCTCATCTTTATGTTATGCAGTAGGATTTAAGCTGGCAGCAAATCCAATATATCTGAATTTATTTTATACCTTATTTTTCTTGTTTGCTAAAATAACATTTTCAGATAAATAGTTGTCTTTATTGTGTCACGTTATTACATTTACTCCAAAAATAAACAGTTTGACAAGCAGAAAAGGTTCAGAAGCAGTGATGAACTGTTCAAAAGACAAAACTCATCATATGCATAGATTGTTTTTTGATTTCTTTTGATATACTGAATTACATATAGAAAATCAACTTACATATGTATTTAGAAAATGTTAAACATTTTTACAAGAGCAGCCTTTATGTTAATAGATTTGTTATATGGGACAAGTCAGGCAGACTAAGATTAATGGATGGAAGTAATTTAAACAGTCAGACACAGCTAACAGAATAGAATACTGATTTGTACCATTTGTTAAATGTTCTTTGTTCTATTAATTATTTCTTTTCTCATCAGTCTTCTCATTTGTCATGCTCTGTATTCTGATTCTCAATAAGTTTATACCTATTGCACAATTGGACTTGGCACTGGTACATTATGCGATACATACAGTACAATTTTTAGTCAACATTCTGCCCCTGAGGACAGTTTGCCACAGAACCTTTAAGACGCAACCAAAGAAAACAAATAACAGAGACAAAAAGAAGGGAGAAGAAGGCCACCATTACATGTTTCACTGGCTGGCTTTATATCTACTGGGAAAAGACACTTGTTCTTTATCAAAGGAAGAGAGGAACCTGACAAGACCAAGTACCATTCAACTGGTATTTCCAGGGTTTGTCTCTGAACTCAGTATTCTTAAAATATTGCACAGTGATGGCACTATGAAGTGCTGCAGTTATATTTAAAGGCTTGTAAGGTTATTGGTTTGAATCCCAAAAGAGGGCCTGCTCGAGAAAGGCAATTAATATGATTTGCTTCAGTGGAATTTCCATGTTTTTCAATGGGCAACACTATAATTTCCTCCGAACAAAAGCCTCAACTGAACAACATAACAATTAGAACAGAAGTCCAGATTGTGTCCTCGTTCTGTCTTTGGCCTTACGAACACATTAACATGCCTGTGCGCACTGTCCAGCAACTGCATGCCAACACTGAGGTGCTGACATTGGCTCTTATCTTTTCTGCCACAGATGCACCTTTGATCATCCAGGAACGACAGGCAATGTTGCTGCACGGCTGCATTTTGGGAGCAGGGCAGATAAGAAGAAATGCCAATAGATTTGGCATTTGGGCATGTGGTTCTTTGGACCATGCAAACATGTATGTGCACAACTGTTGCCATGCCGACCAGCCATGTTCTAACACACAAAGGATGCTTGGCTGAAATGTTGGCCAATAGTAAACTGCATCGAAAAGAGCTAACATAATGTACAATGTAAACTCAGTGTGAAATCATTTCAGCATCCAGCATATTCCTTTACACTGATGGTGTTATTCATCAGATGAGAAACAACAATAAATTAAATGCATATATTCTGAAAGCAAGAATGATTTATGTGGCCATCATTACACCTTTTCCTTATTATAACTGTTAATGCACAAGCATTTTTCATTATTTTGAAATGCCTCCAGATGGTCTGAGAAGGTAAGGAAAAATATTGCACGTTTGCATGATTTCCATGCTTACGTACATCATAAAAACAGCTAGCAGCATGCCATCCGTACTGGATGATCACCAAGTTCTGCTTCAGACCAGAGCAATGCATCCATCTATATGTTTTTTGTGACTGCTTATTTTGCTTGATCATGCTTAAGTCATTAAGGACACAAATCTTTACAATTTCATTTCAGAAATCTCCATAATTTCATTTAAAAATGTTAAAATGGTATAATATAAATTGTTTTGAATATGTGGCAAAACTTGAATGAATAAAGACATGAACTGTGTTGAGGCTGGATTAATCTGCTATCAGATAACTGTGATGCATACAAATGAACTAAGGCAGAATAAACTATCTGCATCTTGTCTGCAGAGCTCTGACAGACAAAATGATACATACAGACAGTCCCTGACACTTGAATCTCTCCACAGCAAGGAAAATAATAAGCAATCAAATGTTCAGTCCCATTCTACAAACTGTTACACACTGTTCTGAACTTCTTTATAAATTTCTCTATGTCCAAATCCATCTTTTTTCTCCCCACTCTTTTTTGGCTAGTATGACAATAGAGTACACACTATCTGTGCCTTTGTGGTGAATAAGAAAGGGAAAAACAGATGAAGATATCTTGAAGGATTAGAAATTTTCATACTGTTTTTTCTTGTCTAGTGTAGGTTTTATGAAGATTGACTTTATGCCTGATTGATCCTTTTCAGATCTGCTTTCAAATCTCTGCTATATCTTCACTGTGAAAAAACATCTGGAATGACTTGGTGCATCACAAACCATTTATATGAAAACATAAATTCCCCTCCCCTTCCAACAGTCTAACAAAGCGTAAGTATTTGTAAACTGTTATTCTCGACTAGTTAATTTCCTATTTCAACAATTAGAGGCTTAAATTCCAGGGATGAAGACATTTATGATGTTGCACGTCAAAGTGAAGCCATCTTCTCCATATTCATCATAAAATCACCCATAAAATTGATAATTATTCAGTGCTTTAAATCCTGTTAATTAACAGGGAACTGAATAATGCAGTTGCTGTGGCATAAAATATAAAATGGCTAAATTCTTAGTGCTAGCAAAAGCTAATTTGACTTTCATGTGTTGGAGTTCCCTCTAGTTCTTATACACACTGTAGACAATTATTACTCTCAAATGATCAATAAAGAATCAGTTTTCTTGATAATGTGAAAATTATTCAATTATTAATAGTTCTGAGTGTATATAAAAACAAAATAGACTGAAGGATTCATTAGAACCCTGTTACTAATATGAATCATGGAAACTTAAATAACCATACAAAGCATCTTTGAATGTTTTGCCATGAATATATCAAATTGTTGCTCCTTTGGATAAATATATGCATGTTGTTACATCTCTCTGCTTAATATGCAGAAACAGTGATACAATTTGCGTTAAAGAGACATAAAACGTGTAAAGGTTAAAATGTTCTTGTGCGTTATATATTGAAATAAAGTCACACAACACATAATTTTACACACACATACACACACACTGAGGACAGATATCAGAATCCTTATTATTTCTCTATTAGTTGTTCAACTAGTCATAATTTTTACATCATATTGTTATATATCTTTTCAGTGTATCATTCATTTTGCTTTTTTAATCTACTGAGAATGTGATTTGGGCACCGTAAATTAGTCCTGTGTGTGCTGGGGATGTTTTTACTCTCATCTGTCCACTCATATCACAGTGTTTGTGCTATTGTTTTGAACACAGAAAGCACTCCTTCTGCCGAATCCTGCTTCCCTTCTACAGATGTTTCCAGAATGCTCCATCACCCTCCCCTTGTGCCCTCAGCCGTACAGCCTCTCTCTGCCTTCTGATGATTTCTCTGGTGACCGCAGGAATACGACACTGCAGACACTCCCTACATTACTGCCTCTGCGATCTCTGCTGCCTCTATGCTGGAGTCCTGCCTGAACTATCAGTCAGGCAAGAAATGTGGAAAGGACAATCTGAGACATATTGGCACACCAACGCTGAAACACTCCAAAGCCATTCCTTAAAATATATAATTGATGCATGTTTGTCAACCTTTCATCTGTGAGTGCCACCATAAAATAGGTATTACATGTAAGGCCACATATAAGATGGCTTACTGAATAGTAAACAACAACTTTTTTGCTTTAAAACCAGTTTTACAAGAGAAAAGGGTGTTTGTCCTCTATAACAGCCAAGTAACTACTACACATGAATAAGAGACACACTGAACTCCCCTTCTGTTTCCAGTCTGCAAACCAGATAAAAACGACATAGGTGCTCTTTTTAAAGCACCGTGTTCTTGTTACCACGGTGATGCCCCTCTCCAGCTTTGATGCCCTGCCGCGCCTCCAACATAAGCTGGATCTACGCCCCTCACTGGGCAGCAATGACCCGCTGCTGGTGGCGGGGGCCTCTCTGGGGGAGCTTGTGTATAATTGGACAAGGCTCTTCCTTCAAAAGGGCCCCTGTGATTTGCCGAAATGGCCCCTGCATCGCACCACTGACTTCCATCACACTGACAAGCCATTTCATTCATCTCCTCTGGGCATTGCCTGCCCTGTCACCATTACCCCACAAAACCGACAACATTTAGTCTTATATACAAGCCACGTGAAGTTCTACATCTGATTGATGGAGTCAACGCCTTCTGCTGCTTACAAGTTAATGTTAAGTTAAGATTGTTTTGTGCTTAATTTGGTCTCCAACACAGGGGATCTGTGCACTGTCTTTAAAATGTCAAGAAACACAGCATTCAGACATTTAGAAAGTGTAAAATCTGTCCTTCCGTTCTTTTATTGGCAAAACTGAGTGCAAAAAAAACTGTCTATGGAAGCAATCAAAAGCAAGTTTTATTAATGAATTCCATGCATATTAAGATGCAATAATTAACTCTTAGTTGATGAAAAAGGGGTGTCTGTGATGCATTTCATTTTGAAGCATTAACATTTACGATATTCAAATAGATGACAACTTTGCCCAATTTAAAGCAGCATGAGCAGACAAGGCAAATATCAAATGAATGTTAATCTTCTGTTTTGAACAAACAAGGTGGCAGGTCTAAGTGCTATATCATCGCTCATGAATTCTGTCAGTCAGAGCTTTTTCTGTAGAATGGAAATGCTATATTTAAAAATGAAGAATCTCCACAATTCATATTTAAATAAGGGCCACGCTGTCATGATGCATTCGGCCTTTTGTTATGTGTCTAAATGTTTCCGCTTTTCCACCCTGCCAAAACAAATGTTTTGCATCACAGATGATGTGACTGGCATGGGGTCACCCTGCTGGTGAGATCAGCACTCATGGGTGTAACCTGGATGTTTTTGCCTCACACAGCCCACTTCCCATCACCAACCCTTGAGGATGAGCTGGTGAGCTTCTGTTTGCAGAGTGGGCTGCCTTGGTCCGTGTCTTCAGCTCGCGCTGTGCTGTTAGGCTCCTTCACAATTCCACTTTATTTGTTCAGGGGATGAAAGGAGGCCATGGTGGTTTCACTGTTTAACAAACAGCAGTGATTTTGTCAGTGCTGAGCAGGAAGGAGAGTAGCAGTGCCTGTTTCATAATTGGTGCATTTTATTTCCTCCTTAAATAAACAGAATAAATCTACTAGTTGATAGTGAGCATAGTGAGAGTCGGTGCCTTGCACTCCTGATGTAGTAATATCAAGCGCAGTACTTACCCAAAACTGATACAGTAGAAATGAGCCTGCAGTGTAAATAGATAAATAATTTTATGTAGCTTAATGCTGTATGTCACTTTGGAGAAAAAATACTCCTATAAACAAATAAATGTAATGATCTAACTTTTTTGTCCTTTCTCATTAGTGGAAACCAAGCCTGATTGTTACAGTTTTTATTCTCATGAGGGTCTTAGTTTATCTTAGGAGACATTTCAACATAAGAAAAAGAGTAAAAAATTGGCACCCCTTTTGTCCTCCTAACCTAGTTCAGTGAAAAGTTATTAGCCCTGGTTTTGATGAGGTATAGGGCAGATTTTCCCTTTATTTTTGAATCAATTTTCAGTTAAAAAAATGTGTATTTTGTTTTTTTAAAGTAACATAACTTTGTGTTTCATAAATTGGAGACACATGGTAAATAGAATGACTTTTTCTCCCATGTATATGAAAATATTTCTGGTTTTTAAGCAAAAGTCAAACTCAATATTAACCTTTAAGCAGTGTTCACATTTTCCATAACAGGTTAATGAAAAGTACAATGAAAGACAAAACCTTAGGACTATTGCTGGTTTTATTAAACCCATAAAACTATGAAAAAACCAGACATAAATAATCATGAAAAGAAGGTACAAACTTTGATATGAAAATTATTACACAGCACCCTGCAGTTTAGTTGTAAAACTTGGCTTAGCTCATTTTGCTTGGCCAACAATTTTATCCAAAATTAGCTGGTGAATTTATGAAATGTTACTATTGGATGTTTTCGCTAGTTTAATTCAAAGTAAGGCTTCTACTCCAAGACCCCATCGTTTACTGCCATGGTTTTAGAGCATGTCCCGAGCAACTGTGAAATCTGTTGACATCTTGGCCAAAATATCCAGGGCCGATGGAACTAATGTGGGATGTTTTACTGTATGAACACTGGAAGGGGTAGAGTAGAGGCAGGCTTGGAGGTGTGTTGGGTTAGGCTGTATGGTACAGAGGAAGAACATGAGTCTGTGACCAAGGATACATCCTGCTCTACAATTCATTTGCCAGCCCATTCATTGTGCTGAGCGTGTTCAGAACATCATAGCTGCCAGCTTAATGAGTAGATGAGCCATGGAAATGTTGCTGCCGGTGGGGAATTTAGACTGTGACTCATTGCGCAGGAGTGATGCATTACCTGAAGTTATCTTGCTGCATAGCTCTTGCCAACTCAGGTTAATGACAGCAATGGATGATTTGCCCTGCAGAGTCAGCAAGTTCTCCCTAAACTAATAGAATCCACACGTAGAGAGACCATAATTTTAAAATAACATTGTTCATTTTTTATCAGTCAAAACAAAGGTAAAAGAAAGATTTTCTCTGTTCCCTCATTATCAATCATTTTGATTTTGTTGTTTTGGGTGCTGTGCTTGCTCTGTTTCATATTTATGAAGGCAGCTGTGGATGGGGACTGGGAGGAAATGTTACCTCAGTTCTCGGCAAATGCTGCAGAATGCCACACCATAACTCAGCAAGCTTTTTCGACTACATTTTGTCCTAATGTCAGAGCAATGATGGTGTGAGTGTGAGGTGAGAGCCAGGTGGAGGATATAATTGGCAAACTAACAAGAGAGTGAGCTAGATTTGGCAGTTGCCCTGGGAAGAGCTATTCCTTCAGCCCAGCCACTGATCAGGAGTGAGCCAGTCAGAGCTACACACTTATACAAGGCCTTAGCCTGTCCTTCTTAAACTCGTTTCACTGTTTGTCTTTTTAAATCTATGTGTGTCATTACAGTTTCTATGAAGCACTTGACTGCCTTCATTACTTAAAATACCCAAAAGCCCAAAATGATGTACAGAAAATGTAAATCACGGTGGCCTTTTTTTATTGCTTCTTGACAAAGTTATTGTCGTTTATACACATGGATGCCCCTAAACTCCCTGATGTCGATACATTCAGACTCAAGGAAAATTTGAAATGTTAACAAAGGTTTTCTGTCGTGTGGAACCTCTCAGTGTGTGACCTTTAAAACTCGAGTGGTCACTTTCACTTACTGGCATCCTGAGCACGCGAGAGAGCCGCAGTCTCTTGGAAGCGTGGGCTGTCACTTTGAATGCCACGAAAGCAGTCAATGATCCCTTTCCATTTGTTAAATCTTCTCTTCCTCGCTTTGCTGTTGCTGTGGTGTGCATTGTTAATAACTCCCTGGGGACTATGTGATCTATCATTTCTACCCTGGTCAGACCACTGTTACAGTCTGCTTAAAATATTACTCATTTTTGCTACATTTTGAAAAACCTAAATTGCATAAAAAACTTTCAATATAAGAATGAGTATCACTTATTTCACATTCATCATTTTACTGTCCATAATTATTTTTTAAGAACAGATTTTTTTCTTTTTGTCTATAACCCACAAATATTAAGTGTTAGCGCTGACACCCTCATTTATTTCTGAATCCTCAGTTAGTCTACAATTCCTTCTTTTTGGGAATATTTCAGCTGACAGTGTTGAATGATTTAAATGTGAACTCCTTATAACCCTTCACTTTCAATTGAAATGTGTATCATTGCAGTTGTAACAATGAGGCCAGACGAGACCAGTGGTGCAAGCAGCACTTCATGCTGCCAGGAGCTGAAGACCCCATACCATGGTGGATGAGATCAGTACACCTGCACCTTGACGTCAGTTTATTCAGCCTTTACTGTCCTTGGCAGTATAACCTTTCATAGCTGCTACTACTGGCACTATTTTTATGTACAGACTGTCCAGGAGGAGTGGGCAGCTGCTGGCACTTGGACCCACTGAGGTTTATTTTTCTCCCTTGCCTCCTGGTTGAGAGTTTTTTGTTTTCTTCTCCTAAGTTGCCAGAAGGCTTGTCATATTGTGCTTATGCCCTGTATAGTTGCCCTTATTAAATGTGTAAGCTCAATCTATAGCCTCACTATAAAGCTAATATCCGTTCTGTCCTCTTAATCTGCTGTTCAGGACTCTGAGTCCCTGTGCGAGAAGTGCGCTATTAAAATAAATCAAATTGAAGTGAAATATATGTTACTCAGTGGGATATCAGCATAGAAGTAGAAATTTTTAAAGCAAAGTGTAAGAAAACTTTACACAATTAAATACCAATTTTTAACATTTTGCTTTAAACAGCGTGTTATACTCTTATTATTCAATTTTATGTTTTTTTTAATGTTTAAAGTTTGACATTAAACTAATACCGTAGAATAATGCTCACAGCACTCAATCTACTTTTTTCTGCTTTAATTATTTGGGAATTATATTACTGGTGATTTATATGAAATTGATAAAACATTTTTCATAATTCTATTCTTTTGATGCTTTTTATTGATTTTCTCTCCATGGACTTCACTCGTGGTCTGCATGAACTGCATTGTGATGAACTATGATGGAGAGTCAATCCAACACCCCCATATCACTGACAAATGTAATACCTCCTTTTGGGAGGGTGGGGTGCTACAGCAAAAGCTTGCTAAGCATCTTGCGAATCTTTCTAATCACATTTTAAAAGAAAGGATTCCAGGTAATGTCATGAGCAGGTTTTTATATACTGTTGTAATACAGAATAAACCTCTTACTATAGACAGCATGATGTTTAACACAAAGTTGTTAAACATACTGTGTGCTTTCAGGCAATGGCAGCTCAGATATTCATACCCAGATGGCAGAACCAGTCTCTGATCTTCAGAAATCTGACCATAGCACTGAAAAATCAAAAATTCCTTAACAGAACTACAACTTAAAAGCACTATCTAGTTACTAGTTGTATTATGAATTAAAATTAAGTTAATTAATTAAACATATAACCAGAAAATGACATAAAATGGGGAAAAGACAGGAAGATATCAAATGTTTTTCATATTTGTACCTGGTAATACAATAATGTATATGTATGCAAAAAATATTGTATACACATATACATGCATGCACATGTATATGTACAGAAAAAAAAGCAAACTGGGTAGAGTAGGCACAGCAAGAGTCACAGAAGTGTAAAGAAACATAAAAGCCATGAATTCAGCAGGTACCCGTGCCTTTTGAAACCAGCACATCTGCAAAACCAGTCAAAATGAACACTGACACATTATTTGAGATACTTCCCAGACAAGCTCTGAAGGAGAGCACAGTTTCCAATTTACTCTATTGCTGTTATCAGGGGTCATTTTTAACTGACTTTTTTTGCTAAATGTTAAGCCTTTGTGACTAGGCTTGGGGAAAAAAATCTTTGCGTATTTACTTATTTCCTTATCATCAGGTAGACACACACAGATAAGGAAAAGACATACGAACCAACTTTCACACATGTAAAACTCAATTTAACAGCACAGGGAGTAAGGAATACAACACAGTGCTCATTGCAGTTTGACACATTTGAAACATTTTTTTTCTTAATTTATTGTTTTGTTTCAAAACCTACAGCAGTGCAAGTTCTGTGGTAAGCAAACTAATATAAAGGTATAGAACCATGTCATTATAAAAAAGCTTGTGTTGAAATATTTGGAAAAAAAATAAGGCAAACAGAAATCTTGCACGAGTGTTGTTAATCGATAATGACTTCATACACTGTATTAATTCTTTCTTTACAGAGTATGTTTATGCTAAGGCAGCATAGCCAGGTTGTGGTTTTGGACTTTAATTCAGGCCCAATCCAGTCTGTATGGAATCTGCATGTTTTCTCCACTTTCATGTGGATTCCCTCCTACAGTCCAAAGACATCTGTTTCAAGTAAATTGCCTTCAGCTTGTGAGTGGAAGTGTGAGTGTGTTACTGTATGTCAGTGCAGTGGCATCTTTAGCCTGTTTTATACCTTGTGCTTCTTGATTAGGCTTGGGAACAAACCTACATAGATGGACGGATGAAAGGTTGTGGAATTATTTAAAGACATAGAAAGTTGGAATTTTTTATTTAGCCTTTGATAGAATTCTAAATTTTTGTTAGCCCTGTGAATGGAAGAATTGTTTATCTAGCAGTAGTAATATTTGTATAATACTTTTACATATACATCAAATTGTGTACAGTAAATATGGTCAAATGAGTGCAAGAGGAAATGGTCCGCAGCACGTGCACTCAACATTACTACTTTTTTCAGCAGAATGAACAACGGTTTATGGACGTTAAAGCCAAAACTGGACAAGATATGATCTCTTGCATCCTTAGCATCTGGCACCACAGTTGTCCTTAAAGTCATTAGTAGAAAATGGGTGCTGTTTTTGAGATGGCAAAAAGCAAGCCATGATGAGTTATCTTCCAAAAGGGCAAAGAACAGTTATTTCCTGGAAAATGATTTCCTTTATAGGAGTTTACAACACATTTAAGGAACGTTAAGGCCAGGTCAGAGTCACCATTCTGGTTTCAACTTGGCAGCGGAAGTTAATTAGTTTCATTGCAATTATTTCCCTTCCAGATTTATACATATCGTAAAAGCAGCCATAGCCAAAGGCTTTGTGCATTAGTAACACAGACCACCAAAGTATCTTAAATCCAGCCAAAGGGTCCTTTTGTTTGTAACGCTGCTTTTAAGCCACTCTTGGCTGTGATGCTGCACAAAGCCCCTATAATGAGGAGACTAACGCCAGGAGCATTAGACTGCATTTTGGCACTACTTGGCCTACCTTTACCCAGGAATTGAAGCAGAACTAATAAGTTCCTCAGCATCCCATAATAACCCTCCCTTTGGTAATGTGGCACTTCTCTTAATAGAACTGTCCCCCCTCCCCCTCCCCCTCCACTTTGCAAACCAGGCATGGTGAAATACTTCAGCTGAGCCACTGATCTCAATTCCTATTTCCTTTTTGATGTTGTCCTCTCCTGGTCAACCAAGAAGCAAGCAACATGTCTCCAAATCTGTAAGGAGAAGCCAAACTGACACATGTTGGCAAAATGGTGCAAATGTTGGCACACGGGTACTGTAGGACAGGTACATGACCAGTCAAAAGTGCAAATACACTTGCTGGAATCTAGTTTTGCTCGGGAGGCATTGGGTTAACAAGCATGACCAGGAAATGACCCCACACATCTTCCCAGCTTTTCCACAGCAACTCTCTGAAATGCCTGACCCATGTGTAATGCTCTGCTTTCATACTTCTTCTCAGTTTTAACCATGTAAGTATTGATGAAGTGTACTTATTCTGCATCTCTACTTCTACATGTAAAAACATGCACATACTGTAAAACTTTATGCATTACAAATCATTAAAGGAGTGATATCCCAGGAACCTTCTTACTAAGTTGTTACTAACAATCAAATTAAAAGGCCACCTCTCCTGCTGTCCTGTCCCAACAGCTCCCATAGTCAGAAATGTCAATATAATGAAATGAAATACACAGGCGACTATGACAGAGGCACTGCGTTCCCTTGAACGCTGACTGGGATATGGAATAAATAAAAAATGGCAGACCGCTGTGCATCAAGATGCAGTCTGCACTCCCTGCACAGGGTGTGTGTCATCTCTTTCAGACGACGGACCATCATAACACAGCTATCAGCGGAGCTCCCGTGACAGCGTTCATGTCTGATCTATCACTCCTCTCACCCATAGCTCTGCTGCACCTGACAGACAGGACAAAACGTGTGTTTGGGGGCGTACTGCAGAGCTGTAGGGAGATGTCTGCCAAGGTTTCACTCAAATAGTGACTTTGGTCAAAAGCTACAGAGGAACGCATGGCTCAGTAATTGAGTGCTTCACTTAAAGTTTTGACTGAGAGATGCCTGTAGGCTCTTCTTCACTTCTAGCTGACCAAATGACTTTTCTTTTCACGTTTTGGGATAGATTGCACAATGTCACATTCAAAACCGCTGTGGAATTGTACTTACTCCAGCTAGTTTATATGTTCTTTCCCCTGTATAGATAATATGCTCCCAGATGCTTTGAAAAAGCACTTTATTATAATATTCTTATTCCTTGTCCTTATTCAAAACACTACCTTTGCTAAAATTCCCATTTCGTGTTTTTGTAATTATGTTTCTCTTATTATGTCAATCTGAGTGAAAAATACTGAAAAAAATATAAAAATGGACAACTTATTCATGTTTCACAATATTAGTAATACTAATAATTATTCTATCATGTGTCTCTTTCTCATGACATTCTACTCAAAACGGGTGTGAAAGTGCATAAATTAATATTTTAATAACTTGATAGATATGTAATGATTGACATTATTGACATCTTGAGATTATTCCATAGCTGTGATTAATTATTCAGTGGGAATATGTGAGAAATAACTGTTAAGTAATTAAGTAACAGAAAAGTAATCATGTTAAGGTGAAAAGGTGTCATTCTGCCAAAGTTTACATGTCACAGAACTATCATTTTACAACAAAATTTGAATTTGGAGGGTTCAAGTTCGTGTTTAACTCGTGTTTAACTGTGTTCTGGTGACCTCATAAGTTAGTTAAATTGCATGTGAAAACTCAGCTAATAAGAGACTTACTCACCTCCAGGTCAGCATGGTCAGCATCATCAAGTACCACCTGCAGGAGCGAGACTCTTGAATAGCATGGGAATTTGCTCAATAATGCAAAGGTTATAATGGCAGCACCATGGTAAAGTGGGTGCCATCTGTGCCTCAAAGCTCCTGGGCTGTGGGTTGATTCATGGGTTCCAGTCTTTTCAGTTTGTACAAAGCTTACATGTGCTCCTTGTGTGTCTGTGGTTTTCGTATCATAGTGCAAAGTCCTACACTTCAACTGAATCTGGGTCTCTGAAATGCAATGTGTGTATGTGTATCTGAATGAAATTATGTGCTTGTCCTGTAAAGAACTGATGTCCATTCTGGGGGTGCCCTCTCTTATGTCCTGTGTTAGGTTGTAGAGATATTCTGAACTGGACAAGCGGCTATTGATGAGTAAAACAAAAACAATTACAGAGAAATAATTGTGTATAATCTCAAACTTATGAAATCTTGCATCAACAGTTGCTTTGGTTTGGTTGCAATGGTTTTTGGATTTATTATGGATGCCACCTGGTGGCTTGCAAAGAAGTTCAAATGAGAGAAATGTGAAATTTTAGTCTAATATAAGAAAGTACATTTTCATCACATTTAGATGAGGCTGTAAAGAACACAAAAGCTCTGCATCGGAGCATTTTTAGCTGACGCAACTACTGTGATGTGTGCGGCTCTGCTGCTGCTGTTCTCATAGATAAGGTTTTTGTTCCGGCAGACCAAATAGATGTCTACCTCTCTGAGAGATCGCTGCTTGTCATTATAAGTCATATGTGTGTTACTGGCTTTTGGACTGCAAACCCTATATTGCAATTGCTCCACACGTCTCCAAATCTCATAGCCTTCACTGCAGATCACCAGGTCTTTGCTGATGGTGGGTCAAGAGGCATCTGTTTTCATTACTGCACTTGTCAATGCTCTCATTTGCTCTTATTATGGTTTATAATGATGGACTATAAGGAGCATGAGAATGATGCATAGTAGTGATGTGCACGATGGTTGGTTTAACATGTCATCCAACAGACATGTCAATCTGTCAGATGAAAGCTAACAGGTTGCCTGAGGAATGTTAATGTGGGAAAGTGTGATGATGATAAGATAGGTAAACTTTGGAATGGCTCAAAAAAACACACAAAAAAATGCATATCAGGAGACTTGATCTAAATACGACAGAAAAAAAGAAAATCTTCCAGCGGTTAAGGATTATTACGCGTCTGTTCAGTTCTTCAATATGTCTCATTAAATCTCCTTTTGGTACGATAGTGACATTTATGCAAAGGGCAGCTTTCAACACCATGGGGATTCTGTGAAAACAAAAAGGAGTCACATAGCAGAATCAGAATCAGTGATTTAAAAAATATAAGTCAAATAAGAGTAATTTTGTCTTTATCAAGATAATCAGCCTTGTCATCTACAGCAAAGGAATACGGGTTTAAAAATAAAATTTACAACTAAACGTTTCTGTTACTTTCTCCTTAGTGTTAACTAAGAGCATCTCAAGCATGCTCACATCTTGAATATAAATTTATAAATACATACATTAAAGGGAGACCATAGAGACATAGAATGCCTGCTCAATGCAAGGAGCTCCAACCTCTGCGGTCAGTGTTATCACAGGCTATTAAGAGTCACAAATAAGGGCAGAAAAATATCTGGCTTTTGCCATTGTCTTGGAACCCTAATTAAGAATGACGTTTCATAACAGCAACAGAGAACATTTCCTTTGAAGATGAACCAGTAGATTAAGGACCAGGGAGAAAAATTGCCTAGGGTTACATCGCCTTGGTTTATATTGTTGGCCAGCTGCAAAAAGCACAAATATGTTTCACAGTGTCTGTCAGCAGCTCATTAACTCGGCTCTCTGTTGTTTGTGGTGACTCTCAAAATAGAGATCAAGGATTCCAGTTAATAGCAGGAAGATGCTAACACCAAAGACAACTTTTTAAAGGATATTCTACCTTTAAAGTGTGAGCACAGCAGCACTGAAGGCCTCTTTGTTTCCTAGTGTTTTGGGTGTGTTGAGATTGTTGAGAACAAGGCACATATTGAATCCTGTTTAAGAAGTGAGTGGCCTAATATCTTTATTTTTAGACTGAGTAGAGTTTGATAAAAAACTTGTTCTAAGACTCGGGGACCAAAAGATTCTGCTTCCCTCAGAGGTACTCTTTTGTTTCTAACTTTTTTATTTTCAGCTTTTAAAAGTTTTTTTTTTTTTTTTTTTTTTACCTTTCTTACCTGACTGGAATTTGAGTGAACACAGTTTCAGAGACGTGGTTGGCCACTCATCTCATTTCAGCCTGAGTCAGCAAATGTGTAATATTTCAGAAGTCTATGAAACCGCACTGAATAGACAATGTGCTCTGTTCCTAATACATTTCTGTCACACTAAACAGAATCTGTGCTGCACTAATCCCATCACTCATCACCAAGATCAATTTAGCTTCTGCCTGTCACATTTCGTAAAACTTAAATTGTCCTGCACATGAATAATAGAAGGTTTTGCAGCAGCGCATTGATTGGGAGATGTATTTGACAATAGCCATTGCCTGAAGCTCCATTATTATTTTCACATTTGTCTGCATAGCCGCTGTACTGTATGGCGACTTTTTAAATTTAGGACAGTTACTGTACATAATAAGCTACAGCATATAAATTTAACAAAAGAATTTCAGTATTGAATACACTTTAGGAAACTGTCTGGTATTTATATGAGGACTTAATAGGCTTATGTTCACAAGCTTTTAGCAGGTTTGGTGAAACATATTTTAGCATTAAGAAAATAACAGTTGCAGGCAGCAAGTGTTTTAAAATCACTTCTTTGAAGAGAAAGTGTCAGGTTCTCAAATGGCTGAATTAAAGAATGTTTCTTAAAAACATCATAGTGTTATTGGGAGACTTATGGCTGTTACGTGATTTTGTAGTAGTCTTCCCAACATGCTTTGCAACAAGAGAAAGCTTAGTATTTATTGTTATTTTAATTGATTTATTTACTCTGCAGTGTTGTTTTTCTGCTCCGCCTTTTGTTAGTTAGTAAGAGATGTTCATTTTACTGCATTTTATGATTGCGTTGCTGTGTTAACAAGGTTGTGGCTCCATTACTGACTTGTCCTATGTCTTTTGTGCTCATCAGTCTAAAAATAAAGCTGTCTTCTTAAAAAGATCTAAAGTTGCAAACTGTATTTTGTTTTTTACGTTTTTTTTAATGTTAGGAATTCTCTTAGCATGAGTCCTACACCAAGCAGACCGCCTTTCATATTTCAACACCTCTTTTCAAGCAACTTCAGCGTCAATAAAATTCAATTAATTCTTACAACTAGAGTACAACAACAGATTCACTTTTTTTCTGAACTTTTCAGCCATATGTTAAATATGTGGATAAACTTTAGAAGCTGTTACGGAGTCAAGTATTTCTATGGTATGAATTTTTATTTGTACTGCTGATGTGTTTGTGCTATTGTTTTAGTTAAATATCTGCATTGTGATGTATTTTTCATTCATTTTGGTTGCTTAATTGCTCTCAGGGTTCAAAAGAAAGAGTAAAAGTATTTACTGTTATGGCTATTGCAGGTATCAACAAAAGCCACACTTGTCAACCTGTTAGAACTTTGAACACCAGACCACAACACACCCCAATCGGCCTGTGAAAATAGTTTCTTATCTGACTATAATATACTGCAGTGCCATGCAGTATTGCTAGTAAGGACTAGATAAAGCTTGTGGAGGCCCAGTACATGTGTATGCATGTGTGCTTGTCTGTGTGAATGTCCAGTAAATTCCATCTGATATTCTACCCTTGAGATTTGATAAAACCATTTGCAAGGGGCTGAATGAGGCTGTGTGCAGTGCTGCTTGGGACAATGTCAGGATTTCATTTCGGGGGGCACTGTTTGAATCTGTCAGTCATGCGTGGCACAGGGAGTTGTAATTTATTTGAAGAATCAGAGATTGACAGAGATCACAGCTGGCTGACATGAAAAGCCATCAGAAAGCACATGTCCTCACTGGTTTGCGGATGACAAACACCAGAGAAAAGGAAGAATGAGAAATGAAGGCAAGAAAATGGTAAAATAGTATGCATTCTCAGGTGTGGGCCTCTAGTTTGACAGTGGAAAAGGTGCAGAATTGGCTGATATAATGTGGACAGTGAGTGAATTTTTAAGTTTCAGCCTGCTACTAATACAACATGCTGTGGGCGCAGGATGAGCAAATTCCATAACAGGCTACCCTTGGCCTGAGAGAGGTGTTTCTGAAGTGGGAGTATTATGGATATTCTGCTACCAGACTCACAGAGGGAGAGCTTCATAAGAAGTTGTCGCAGAAAAGAGAGGTGGAATGGCCTCTTTTGGCTGTAGCCTCAAGAGGTTTTGTGGCATCTTCTCCATCCTGGATAAGTAACACATGTCTGTTTTTGCAAACAAGGACCTGCGACTCTTATTTTTCATCAGTGTACGTGTTTGGTTTTTTGTGTGTGTTTAAGTTTTATGTTAGGTGTATGGTTTTACTTATTTATTCGCTTTTATATATACATTACTATAGAGTACTGTGCTAAGTCTTAGGCACCTGTGGGAAAAATGCTATAAAGCGAGGATGGTTCCAAAAATAATGCCATGAATACTTATTAATCAATAAACCTACTCACATATATTTTGGGTGTTACGTCTATGGTCCTTTTTTTATGTAGCCCTTAGTTATTGTAGTGTAGTTGAGTTTTTCACAGATGTGGGTATTTATATAATATAATGCATCATTTATTTGTTTATATTTCTTACTTGTTTGTTAAACGTACATCAAGTATCACCTAAATATCTCAGCCCCTGACTTGCCCTTTGCTAGCAAGGTCACCAGTTTCTCTATTTGTGAAGTGCTTGCTGATGACGTGATCAAAAAAAGAATTCTTTCGCTTGAAATTTTGGTAAATATCATGGATAACAGCCACAGTTTTTAAATAGAAAAATATAGTCACTCTCAATAGCCAACCCTTATGTGCAGCCTTGAATATCAAAAGGAATTTATTTTCTGCACAGTCACTTTTTGGTCGCTTACCACCAGCATTACTCTGGATGTCCTCTGAAAGGAAACACCACAATTTTTTGAAACACATAAATGTTTTCCCTTCAAGAATCTAGAATCAAAAGACTTAAAAGCTTTCACCCTGAAGAACACATGAAACTGCTGAATCTGTGTAAAGACACCTAAGTATAATAATGTTATTTGCTGATACTAAAGCTTGTGCATTACATATAAAAATATATCTGCCATGAATATTTTCATAAGAGAACAGTTTTTGATCTACCAATGGTGACTTCAGAGAAAATCGCAGGATGACATAAGCATTAAAGTTTCTTTGCCATTTAAGTGAAGGATTCAAAGTACCCTGGCTTTATGGAGACCAGTCTATTTCACTGCTTGTGCACACAAATAAACTCACAGTAAGCAACCTGCTGTCACTTACTGCCAGTGCTACCTTTTCTATCATTCATTAACACTAAGATCGTTGACCATGACATGTCCAAAATGTGCTCCTGTTCTGATTTTCATAATTAAACACAAAGGGGTCACATTTACAAACTGAAAAGTTGGTAAATATAGATGGATCTAAAATACTGATTGGGTCTTGAGTTATCCTGTTTTAAAGGAGGAAAATCTGTTAAAATCCAGAAGTATTTGGTACTTGTGCAGTGCTTTACAAACATGCTAAACAGTGCTTTATGACTGCAACCAAAACTGGGTGTTACTTGCTGACTATTATGCTGTAAATATGTATGTATCAATTCATACAAGTTGCCATAGTCCATAATGTTCTATAAGCATTTCAATTTCTGCAGTGTGTTAGGAAGCACCAAACTACATAATATCTGATCTCTCAGCTCCTCCAGCCTGTGTGAACAGCTGTTTCTGTAATGGGCCGTGATATAGTAAACTGGTTTTTGCCTGCTCAACTGACCAGATCACATTACCGGGAGAATCCAGCCATGCGTTTTACCTTGAATTAGTCAAAGTAAGTTCAGCAAATGCTAGTTTTGCTGTATCTCTAAAGCCCAAAAGGAATGACTGTTAAGTGTTTGGTTATTACAACAATGGCAGTGATAATAATCCGCGTGCTACAATTTGTATCAAATAGCATCATAGTCTCATGACAATGAAGCAGAGCTAAATAATGAAGTGGCATTATCACGAAGAAATGCTGCTCAAAGAAGGGCAAAAATACCTCTTAAAATGTTCACTCATTTTCATAATTTAATGATGTTATCAAGTGATATGTTTTAGCAGGAGTAAAAGAAATGGGTTCATGCTTTTGATTCCTAGTGTAATCTCATTCTCATAACAAGATGCAGGATGATAAAAATAAAATGGAATGTTTAATTATAACTATTAAGGACGACTGGACTTTACACACCGGGTCAGAAAAAACAGTTTTGGAGAAAGGGTTAGACGATTCGCTTTTGGATGTGTCCAGGGACATTTTTCAGTTTGCTTCACTTTTCTCAAAAGTACACCACCAACTTTGCAGCTATTATTTTTCTATTTGTTAATCTCTCTTCAGTGAATTTCTGCAATAGTGTTCTGGCTGTTACCCCAGGCTGAGCAGTTCCTGAGAAAGACAGTGGTTTATTTTCATAAACTGATCTGAGGCTGAGCTGAGAAAATGTCTCCGCATTGTTCTATAGGGTCACCGTGGGACATTCATCTTTGCCAAATGCTTCATTACTTGCCGGTATAGAAGTCTCATGGCACCAGAGAATCACTGCAGTGCTCCGGGGTTTTTTGGGAATAATGAAAAAAAAAGTGTTAAAACAATCAACGGCTCATTATAAGTCTTTGACTTCCCTGAAATATCTTACTTCATCAGTATTCTAAAATTATGCAGTTTAAAACTAATTAAATAAAACTGCTTGCAAAAACCTGCAATAACAGGATCTTGCTTATAATAGTATGACACAGTGTATAAAAACAATCTTCCTAAAAAGGACAGTGTTTGATATAAGTAATAAGATCAGTTGTATTCATTTATTTATTCAAATAATAATTACGTTTCTGCAAGTATCTG
This sequence comes from Arapaima gigas, assembly GCA_900497675.1. Lineage (NCBI taxonomy): Eukaryota > Metazoa > Chordata > Actinopteri > Osteoglossiformes > Osteoglossidae > Arapaima > Arapaima gigas. Next base: position 526,567 of record UFQX01000027.1, read on the forward strand.
TTTAATATAGCATCATACTGGCAATCCTTTTTCAATAAAGAAGTAGATGATTATTTTTATCATTAACCTTCATTTATCTGACACTTTAGAATATGTGGACAGCTGTGCATGCCCAGGGGAAGTAGTCATGTAATAAAAACTGATGGTTCACCTGTTGCAGGAGTTCTTAAAAGGACATGGAGAGGAGAGAAAGGAGAGAGGAGAAAAGAGTAACCTGGTCCTGATTCATCTCCATCCCCTGTGATGACTGCTCACGCTGGCTCTTCTTCTCTTCAACTGCCCTAAATTCCAGTAAATCCCTGCATTCTGCCTCATCTTCTTCTACACAATATGGACCTTGTTACAGATATCTTTGTCCAAAGTGTTTTATAACATTATCCATCAATCCCCCAGTTCATTATCTTCAAACAGTTGTTTTTGGTCAGGATCACTGTGATCTGGAGCCTCTTCTGGAGTGAATGGATGCAAAGGTAGGAGACTATACCAAACATGGGATGCCAATCCATTGCAGGGCGGCAATATTGAAATAATGAAATTTATGATGATGCGTTTATTTTTTGCAGGGTATTCTTACCCTATTTCATGAATATATTGTGGGTAAACAACTTGATGAAAACTACAACAACAGGAGTCAGGATGTGAACCAGAATCCTTTAAAATACAAGGCAATAACTCTAAATGTTACATTATCAGCAGCTCGCAAGATGAAAAAGTATGACTTATGCTCAGCTGTAGACAGAATACTGTATATATATGGTTTTTCTAGGCCTGTTTTTGCAGGGATCAGTGTACTGGACAAGATCCTCAACTGTTGTACAGCAGAGGTTCTGGGTGGATGCTGAATCACTAGGGTGGGTCATCTGAAGAGAGGCAAAATGCTGTCAGATCAAGTGCTGGAAGAATAACAGCTGGATGAGCCAATGAAGGAGGTCTGAATGACTGTGGGATATATGGCTAGGGGACACTATGAGACATTTAATGTCAACAATCCACCTGAAGTACATGTTTGTAGACTGTGCAGGGAAACCAGAGCAAACAGAGGAAACTCACATGAACATGGGGAAAATGTGCAAAGTCCACACAGATGGAGCTGGATACTGACACGGTCAAAAGTACAACCTAGGTGAAATCGGAAACCAGTACTGCCCACTGTGCCACTCTGCCACCATCAGCACCACTACCACTACCAACAACAATGTCTGTACTCAAAGAAAATCGGCTGAATTATATACGCTTTATTGCTTTCATAAAACTAGAATTTCACTGTAAAGGTAATAACAACGTGCCCTTAAGGGCCTTGCTGAAGGGCAAGGTCGAAAGGGCTTTGTATTCTGGATTAAATCCACTTCTCTGGCTGGCTCTGTTAGCTCAAACGCTACACCAAGCTGAGTGCGGCCGACAAATGGATTAGCCACTTTGAGACACCCAACAAACAGTGGGTTGCCTTGCCTGTCTTTGAAGACGTTGTCTCCTCTAAGACGACCAAACAATAATCCGGCTTTATCTCCTGGGCAGCTCGACTGAGCGCCTACCGCAAGCAGGGTTTTTACCTTCCTTTTCCTTGACCACTGTAGTCCTGGCCCACTACAAGTCAAGTGTAATGTGGCCAGCAGGGGGAACACACATCTCTGGTCCATGTGGAAACAGAAAGACCAAAAAGAGCTTGTTGAGGATGAAACCATGTAAAAATTATGCATAAATTAATGAATTAGATTTTTCATTCTGGTTCAGTCTGTTTGATGTTCCAGTTCTCTGTTATGGTGTGTTGCTTTGACGCAACTGCATCTGAGTGTACATTGGAGAGTTAGCTGCAGGTGATGTTTATAAGCTCCATTTCCTCTGCAGTTATTATTCTGCAAGCCTGTCTACTGTCTTCAGTATTTGAAGCCCTGCTGTATTCCTCCCATTGATTTTCTGTTGAATTGGTTTCCATGAGTTTCTCTTTTAACTAATTATCACCGTTTTCTCCTCTCTATTTTTCCTTGTGAATTTTTTTATTGCCCAAGGGGAGAAAAAAAAATCTACTTTCTGTCACACTGGCTACTTACTCACCTTTGGTAACTGCTTGTCCTTATCAGGTTTGTGGATGTGTGGAGCTTATCCTGTAGAAACAAGGTACACACCTGTAGGAAAAATGCTATAAAGCGAGGATGGTTCCAAAAATAATGCCTTGAATACTTATTAATCAATAAACCTTCTAAAAAGTGCAATAGACAAAAAAACCCTCAATCAAATCAATATTTGGTGTGACCATCCTTTGCCTTTAAAACAGCATCAGTTCTCTTATGCAAACTTGCATGCAGTTTAAGGTAGAGGTTGGTAGGTTCTTCCAAACATTTTGAGGAACTGGCCACAGTTCTTCTGCAGACTTTGACTGTCTCTGCATGTACTCCCAGACTGACTTGATCATGTTGAGATCAGGGCTCTGTGGGGACCATACCATCTGTTGCAGGATTCCTTCTTTTTGCTCAAGATAGTTCTGTATGACTGAGATTGGGTGTTTGAGGTCATTCTCAGGCTGCAGAATGAATTTGGGACCAATCAGAAACCTCCCTGATGGTAGATAAGAATCTGCCTGTGCTTCTCAACAGACATTGAAGTTGCATGCCTAAGACTTTTGCACAGTACCGTATATAATTTCCCCTCTCATCCAGTTTTCCCCTGTGGGTGGTAACTTTCCTCAGAGTTGGGCCTGCTATCAGAGGCCTAAGAGTTTGAGGGTACAGTAAAATATTTTTGTTGTTCCTAGGACTGTGCATTTCTGGACTGAGACTGATGTTGTCATACCAGGGATGTGATTTAGCCACTTCTCCAGCTTAGGGGTCATAACACCAAGTGTTCCTATCACTAATGCGACAACTTGGTTTTCACCTTCCACATTCTCTCCAGTTCTGCTTTCAACCCTGATATTTCTCCAGCTTCTCATATGCTTTCTTCCTGACGTTTCTATCACTCGGATTCATCAAATCGGTCACCACTGCTGCTTTTGTCTATTACGGCTATATCTGGTTGATTACCTGTTTGTCTGGATGTGGAAAAAAGACTCATCTACACTATAGACCTTGAAACAACTACTGTACTTGATGTTTTGATGTTTAGAAGTGATCTATCCAAAATGATGAACCTTTATTCTATACAATGTAAAATTTCACATTATCTAAATACTGTACTTCTGATTTTGCCTATTATTGCTCATCTATCACACTGAATGGTTTCAGATCTTTCGATAAAATAAAATATTGCACGAATGGAACCCAGGTAAATGTACAACAAAGTTTTAAAATTACTTCATTTATTTAAAGAACAAAGTTATCCAATATCCAATCACCCATGTGAAAAAGTAGTTGCCCCTTTAGTTACTCAATCAACCTATTGACCAAATTTAATTGATAACTAGATTCAGCAGATTTAACGCAGCCTGGTTTGACTGAAGCAGCTCCATTGAATATAACCCTCACTGTACATTGAACCTTATCATCAGAGCGAGGTAGTCACCACATGGTTTCTACAAGAATGCTATTCCATAATTAAAGAGAATTCCAGAAGAGATGAGGAAGAAAAGCTGTTGAAATATAACAATCTGGAATGTGCTGCAAAGCCATTTCTAAGGTTCTGGGGCTTCAGTGAACCACAGTGAGAGCCATTATTTCCAAATGGAGAACACAGAGGTGAATTTTCCCAGGAGTTGCCAGCCTGTCAAAATAACTCCAAGAGCACAGTGACAACTCATCCAGGAAGTCACAAAAGTCGCAGAACACCCAAAGAACTGCAGATCTCTCTGTAATTACTTTTAAGAGGTGACCTTTCCATACTTACTTGGCAGCTTCTGAAACAGTACAAGGAGATAATTGTAGTCCTGAATGCTATTCAGAAAGAATGGAAACAAGGATGCTGGGGATGTTTTTGAAACATACAAACCTTTAGGATTTTCATATGTATGCCTTTCATATGCCTTGTGTGTGAAATACACAGGCATCTTCTGTGGTTTCTTCCTTTTATGTATATTTATGTGTCTTGAGTTCTTTCTTGCAATGGGATGACCACCAGAGAACCTCAGAGGCTTCTGCTGGGCTGTGGTGTCTGAGGCACTTTCGCCAGCTAAGTTGGTGACAGGGACTTTGGAAATGACCAATGTGTCACACAGAGAGGTCTAGGAAGAAACAGCAGGCCTTGGCATCAGAAGAAAAGATATTCTTGTTGAGGGGGTGGGGGGCGAAGGGAAATACAAAGGCTGTAAGGCAGACCAGCACAGCGGGACGTCACATGCTGAGAGCAGCATGGGTCACAAGTGTACCTGTGGAGGGGAGGCATCATACTGTACACATAGTGACTAATCTGTTGACCACAACCACATTTTTCTGAGCTTCAAATGTAGGTTGACGACCAGCTCCTGTGAGTGTTTCTACCTGGCCTCAGGCAGTAAGGGTCTCGCCTCATTAAAACACAGCTGAGTATCCTAAAGGGACTTGCCTTTTACTTCTTCACTTCACTTACTACTTTTCAGACTCTCTTTCACCTTTTGTTACTTTTATGTCTCTGCAGTTTGTTAAGAGACGTTTTCTAGAGCAACAGGGCATTCACTCCAAACCCCATGCTTACCCTGAAGCTCTGGCTGCAGACATTGTTCTTCCGTTTTTCCACCATGTTCAAGGTTTTATATAAAGCAACTCATAAAAGTAAAGAATATAAAATTTTGTATTTATAATTATTTTGGACTGAGAACTGTACCCTGTTCAGTATTACTGCTATATGACCTCCCTGGGGCCTCCTTGGTGGGTTGCTAAGTCACGTGCCTAAGCAGCTATGCTATGTTGTCCCTTGGTAACACTACATTACACACATGTACAATATGTGTTTCCTGGGCTCAGGCTTGTGTGCACACAGATCTTAGGAAAAACAATGCTGCTTGCACCTTGGCTCCTGCAACAATATTAGAACTATTTTCAATGATTTCCAACTCCCAGACAGCCTTTTCAGATAACAATTACGACTAACTCATATTTAAAAGCCCAAATATGCTCTGTATCATTAAAAATGTACAGTGGTGGTGGACAATTATCATCGGTTGAAATGCATGGGTACACTGGCCTGATAGAAGGCTTTTGAAATTGTGCAGTTATCTGGGGGTTGCCATGGATATGAGACTCTATCTCGTGAATTTCACTGGCAGCTTTGGCTCCAGGCAGAGACGAGGCCAATGGCCCTCAAGACAGAAAAAAAATGAAGAAAAAAAAAAACATGAAGAATAGAAATTCTTTGGGGAACATCTTTTTGAAGAATTACCAATGATATATTCCCTCCGGTTTTGTGTCACGGATCACAAAACTTTGGAAAACCAAGTTATTAATGCTGTTTGCATTGACAATTTAAAATACCTTAGGCGGGTATCAGCCTTTACACAGCAGCACCGCCTTACTTTCACTTGCAATAGATACTGAACAGATTTGTTTATTGGGCTTTTCTATTTTCTTCCTGACTATGAGACAGGTGTCAATGAATTATTGACTAACTCCTGGTCATCCTATAGTCTTAGTCATTCTCCTGTCATTTCAGTAGATTAATGCAATTAATTAAGTCACATCTTGTGCAGCTGTGACACATTTCACATACTTTGCAAATACTTGTCAAAGTCCTCTATGTTTAATTACTCGTGATTTTTTAAATTGAAATAATAACAAAAATCATCATGAAAGGTGTACTTTTAGCAATTATATTTATTAAGCCTTATCCATTTTTTAATTTATGACATATTATTTTATATTAAATAATAATATAAATAGGGCTCATGAAACTTCAATGATTGGAAATGATAATCAAAGCCAAAGGACATTTTTCTGAGAGTGAGGAGACAAGTGTAGCTAAAACCATCCTAACCTACCTGGTAATACTGCGTAAGGAATGCTGCTTCAATACTAAATAATTTTCTTGACAATGTCCCTCAAGTCCGTCTCTTCAAATACAACCTATCCTTACAGCTTACTTGTGGAGGTTTTTGAAGTTTTCTCATTCCAATAGAGCCATCACCTTTGCAGGTATAATGTTACATTGTTTACAGTAATATGTTGTACTGTGTTGCAGGTGTGGCATTAAAATTGCTGTGATCATCATGCATTATTCAAGTAATCTGTTGATACTGAACTCAGCTGAATGTATTCAAATTTCAAACAGCACAGCATTTCTGAATACATTTCAGAGGAACTACGGTGCTTTGACTTTTGAGTTTATGTTAATGATGCATAAAACAAAACAAATTAAATGTTGTAAAATGGTTATGACTCAAATGACAGAACAGGCTACAAAGGAAACTTTTCTATACAAGAAATTGAATTTTGTAGCTGTATAGGAAAAGTACCTGAAATAATTTCTCTATAACTATTAACATATTTTAATCATTTGAAAAAAAAAGTAAATTCTGCTTGGATTAAGTGTTGCTGCTTGTGCACATGCTGTGTATGAAATGGGTTACTGGTTGGACACCAGAAATATGGATCTATGGAGATCAAGGCCACCAGTTTGAAAGACCGAAATCCTGGAATCCACATTTCGATTTTTCTTGGAGATTCAGGAGCTCACATCTTTTTGTGATAATTTAACAAGGGTGTCTGATGAGAACAGTATCCCGTTTTATTGATGACACAACAGTTGCCACCTAAAAGGCCTAGTATTCCCATTGTTCTACAGTTAACTTCCAGGATACCTTTCAGACACTCACCTAACAGCACAAAGCAGGCTGCCCACTTATGCCTTCACAGGCAATGCCATGTTCAAAGGCGCTCTATAGCATTTGTGAGGCAGTTAATAGTGTGTTTGTTTATTTTGTATCTTTAATCTGGGAATTGAAGTCAGTTCCTGGGCTTTCTCGTGAGAAATTAAAGCACTGCCTTAGGTGTACTTTCCAATATGAATGTCTTTGTGGAATTGCAGTTTCGGCCACAACTTCTAAGTTGTCTTTGAAGCTAAGTGAGTTATTTTTCCTTACTTCAAATAAATATTTTGTATATTACGGTACAATTTTAAAAGAAACTGAGGATAGATGCTCATAACTAAACTCGATAACAGATATTCAGCTTCTAAAGTCAAGCAAACATACACTTTTTCCAGGTGTTATTTAAATAGCAGAGGTAAACATACACAGCACTACAGGGAGACAAACCTATGGGTGTGGGTGTGATCCATGCTTGTAAAGCAGATGGAAAAAAACATCAATCCATTTTCACAAACTGCTTATCCTGAGGAATGAGGAGGGTCACGGCAGTTTGCAGTCTATTGGAAGTAATGGACACAAGGCTACAAGACTTCCCCTAAATGGGACAGCACTCTGTCACAGGATGACCACACACTACAGGCAATTTAGGATGACCAAAGAACCTGAACTCCATGTCTCTGGACTGTAGGAGGACACTGGGGCTCCTGGCGAGAATCCACACGGATACAAGGAGAACATACAAACTCTACGGAGACTGAGCCAGATTCAAACTCACACCCAGCCAGCCCAGGTTCTGTGAGTGAGGCAATAGTGCTACTCACTGACCCACTGTGCTGTCCATTATATCTTAAAAAAAAAAAAAACATATAATAGAATTTTAGGAAAGGGCTAAAAGCCTAATCCATTATGTGAGCGTTTCATGCAAAACATCCCACATTTTTTTATCTGTATGCCCTACAAAATAAGACATCTCATTTCATTACGAAGGTTATATTAGTCAAAATTTGAGAACATTAAAAAAGAATTTGGTGGAAATGTCTCTATGTGTACAAATGTAGCTTCAATGAATAAGGAATTATTTGCTGTGACTACACTAAGGAGAAAAATATAAAAAAGATAATGCAGTTTACATTCTGTCTCCTTCACAAAAATGATGGTCTGACAGCTTATGAATTCGAGGAGGGAAACATCTTGCCCCGCTTTCAACAAATGGTGAGGGTTTATTAGCGAGCTCATTCGTGGCTAATGCAATGTCCCCTTCTATCTTTGTCCCTGTGTTATCAAAGCCAACAAGCCTGTTCTGACATTTTGATGAAGGAATTCCTTGCTGTCTTCTGAGAGAATCGTAGTCACTCCAGGTAGCACTTATTTCTCTGCTGCTCCTTCCCTTTCCTTTCCTCCGAATCTTGATTACTGCCTGTGTTCTAGAGTGTTCCGTGGACCTCAGGGAGGCATTACATCTCCATACAATTAGCCTAGAATTGGCTACCAGAATCAGCACAAAAATATCCCTGTGTGTTTCCTTATCAATTTTTTTTCTTTTTTTTTAATTTAGATTTAGCATGTATTCATTTATTTTGTGTAACTGTAAGAACCTTTCACTAATGCAAAAATATAAAAGAAATGCAATATTTACTACATTATTATATGCAGGGGTTGATACGACCTATAGTTACATTTATTTCTTTAAAAATATGAAATTTAAATAAAGTGATGCTTTTTCTTGCGGATAGAATTGTTTACACTTTCAGATAATGCATATTCTGTAAATCTAATACTGTTTTCCCCCCCTAGTATTTATTTTGAGTCCCAAATAAAATATCACAGATGTGATATTAATAAAGTAATATGTAAGGTGAAAAATGTAGGATACCATTCAACTAACTGCAAAAATTGTGCCTATAGAACAATGTCAAAGTTCTCTAAATTCAATCCAAAGTTTCAGCATTTTGTTAAGTTTACTGGCACTGCTGCACAATGGAAAAAAATAGCTTTCTTGTCCTATGCTTGTTCATTTCACTTCCTCAGGGTGATTCTGGGGTCCTGCTGAATCAATAACTTAAATCACCAGAACGGCAAATTGCTGGATACGAAAACGTCTGCCTCTGTAGCTGAAGCGCTCTTAACAGTGGCCATAGCACTGTTCAAAATAGCCTTGTGTGTTGCATCCAAATGTAACCTTTTAGCGCTGAACCCATCACCTCCTGAAAAAAATCAGATTCTAATTCTGTCAATTCTAGTATTTTGACCTTATCAGGCAGTGTACCAGATGACTCCGTGTGTGAGCGGAATTGCAAGGGCATCCGGCTTGTTCCTATGGAGATGTCAGAAGGAATTAACAGAATATGGACACTATCAGCATTAATGCTGCAGTCTTTTTTTGTACTCAACCGATTCTGTCAAAAGATATCACAGATATTAACTTTCAAACCCTACCTGAGCAGCATTAAGTAACATTATCACACCTTGCTGTTATTATGCAAGAATAATTATTTACTGAGATAATGCAATTTTAAGTTTTTATTTTTGCTTTTTAATTTTGCTAAGTTGATTAGTGCATTTTTATGGATGACTAAAAAAACCTTCATTTTAAAACCCTACGTGGGCTTCATTCCCTATTAGCATTCATGCTTAGATATACCCAGCTGCTTGGTTCCTGCCTGTTACAGGCTGCACTGGGTAAGCTACTTAAAATTCAGGCTACACTTTGATTTAGTAAGATTCCAAACCTGATTTAAAGAAGTTTTTAAAGTACGCTGTTGCCCTGTGCTCCCATTTTGCACCTCAAAACCTGATAGCACTGATCAATTTAGCTGAAATTTGAAATTTAGCTGTCTCTCAGTGTATCCTGCCTATTATAAGGATTAGTGCCCCTTTTGCTCAGCAAAAGACTAAGATGTGCTAAGATGTGCATTGCTGAACAGTGCAAATTGTGGTCCACTGGATCCTAAAGTGACCAGCTGTTAGCATGTATCAGTGCTGTTTGTGAAGTTGTTTGTCTCAGTGACATTACTGGCAATTGTGAGTACTATCAGTACAGCACAAAGACATGTTAGATGGGACGTCTTTGACTACTAGCCTGAGAGATCCATATGGCCTACAACAGTTATCCATCAATGCTAACAGACTGACTTCCATAATACGTAACGTTTGAAAATTTTTAAAAACAGCACCTGTCAAATCAGTTATTTGAACAGCAAGTACTTGAAGGGACCAGGCAATAGAAAAAAGTGTCGAGTGCTTTAAGTCCTTACTTCTGCCATTATTAAGTTGAGTGACAGATCTGTGGAAGCCAATTCATAATGAAACCAGGAGATATTGTAGAAATATGGCAGACAAACCTTGGATTGCCTTCAGGTAATTCCCATAAGGGCAGCTGGTGTTGGCAGACGCCCCCACAGCAGAATTCATGACATAACTGCTTTGCAACTTTGTGCACTTGTGAGTAAATGAAAGTAAGATTTTTGCACAAACTCAGTTTAAATTAAATTCTGCTTAAATTCCCTCTTGCCGATTCTGCCCCTTCGGGTTATTTTGTTAAACTTTTTTACATCTGTTCTGATGCAACAACATGTACATGTACTATGATTCTAAAGCTTCACTTGTTGTATCTCTCAAGATGCTCATGGCTTAATATTCCTCCACAGCTCTGACCATGGCAGGAGAATCAAAAGTTCATTGTTGTCAAAGAGTGAAAAGAGCAGGTTTCCCATCAAAGAACCCCAGTATGTGAAAACTCTGAGAATGGTACTCCAAACTGCCCTTAAAGTAGCTGTAGATAGTCATGGCCACCTCAGATGACCGTGCCACTCATGAGGCTTCAGCATTACAAGGCTGAGTGCCTGAGCAGTAATCTGCTGGCCTGGAATTACATCAGTAATGACCATATAAATGTACATGGAAAAGGAAGCAGGTGGCTCACTGTCGATGAAGGGACAAGCATCCATTTTTATTAATACATTAGTATCGCTCACATTGAAATGCATAGAAATAATAATGGTACATCTTGAATTGCTGTCTCTTCCTTTCTCCCACTTGCTATCACCATTCTGTGTCATTTAGTCTTTTTTCTATACATTTTCATTTCAGAAACTTTCCATTAGCCTTGCAATTTTCCTACATTAATCTGGACTAAAGTTAAGGCTGTGTATTTATTTCAGTCACAAAAATGGAAATAACCATATTCCTAAATGTATAACTGGCATTCTCACAGAATACTGGTTGGCAGTGACTAGATTTCCTGGCAGAAAACAATAGTTTGGTTATATCAAAAAGATATCAAGGTTCTATTGGAAAAACTAACATTATAATAGTTTATGACAACAAACTTAGAATATGACGAAGTAGGATTGTGTGACAGCCACAGCAAAACAAACGTGAACCTGCATTTTACTCATTTTATTACAAGAGGCATATACACTTCTAACAAGACTGTTTCTTGTTTGAACTTCCCAAGACAGTTACAGGCAGTTTTTAAAATTTTCCTGAAGGACAGACAAATAGCCTGGCAGTTTAAAGCCATCTTTTTTTCACATTCCCTTCATCCTTGATTCTAGTGTCACACATTTAGGGCACTATTTCCTTTTGTCACCTGCTGTCAGAGCACAACAGACAGAAGGCCCATCCATAGTCACCTGAGAAGGTGACCCTCTGGTGTATTAGTGACATTGATGGCAGAATTAGTAGCTGCACGACTTAAAGTTTGACACCCACTTTAACATCACAGATAAAAGATCAGTCCCACAATACAGCAAAATACCAAATCACTCAGAATCCACCCCTCATTATAATTAACTTCATACTTGTCAGGGTTGCAGTGGTTCAGAGCCTATGTCAGGATTATAGTGCACTAGGCTATGGAAACATCCCTGGACAGGATCCATCCCAGGGTGGCCACACACACATACACACACACACTACAGGCAATTTACAGTGACTAAGTATCCTGAAATGCTTGTTTTTGCACTGCAGGAGGGGACTAGAGCACCTGGAGGAAATCTGCAAAGACCTGGGGGAGAACATACAACTCCACATACACTGAGTTGGATTCAAACCCACATCTGAACTGCCAAGATGTTGTGAGGTAGCAGTGCTACTTGCCTGCAGTACAAATGTCCCATGATTCTTAGTGTTTGTTTTTGTTTTTTACTATGACTGTAGAACAAATGACAAAAGTCAAATTATTAGCCATTGTCATCTTACAGCTACGCAAACAACAGGCAAGGCTCTCAGTTAAAATAAGACTGATTTTTCACTAGGGATGGTAATGGCTTCATTACATTTCTCTACTTAAAAAGATGTTTTTCCATGTACTCTTTTGCTAACCTAGAAGACTAATGTTGAAAGTGGAAACTACACAGTATGGGATCTTGCACTAGTGACTCAACAGCAAAAAATAGTCGAGTAATTGGGTTTGCCCAAACCCCAAAGGGGTGCATATTGGTTGTCTCTCGGGTCTAGCTGGTAACTTTCTAGAGTTCAGTATTTCAACGCTAGTGTGCCTGGTCTTTTAAAACTGGTGTAATTTCTGTGAAATATGGGACACCTCTAATATCCTGTAAAGACAAAACTGCTGGCAAAAAGTGCATCTTGGATACCCCCCAGTACCCCCCCCCCCCACTGGATAGCTAGAGTCAGCATGTTATGAAAAAATGAGGTTAGGCAGATTTCAGCTACCCTTTTAAAAGACTCACAGGTGTATTTGCACCTAAAAGAAACTTATTTCTAAGAGTAAAGACTAACTTCCAAGGGCAGTATTTCAAAGGTGATAACATAAATAAATGAATTTAGATGTCCGTTTGTTACTTATACAAGTAGTCACATTTTCAGAACACTATGCAGTGCATTTTTTTAGATTGTTCCTGTTGCAGCATCATCATTGTAGCATTCCTCCTCATTTTAAAGCCCACCATAAAGAACCTAGTCCTGCCACCATGGAAACCTGAAACAGCATATTGTATATTATCTATAGATAATGAATGATCTTACAAACTGGCTTGTTCAGATGTTTACAAATGTTTTGTCACTTCAGGTAGCTAGAAACACTGCATAGCATCTTACGCTCTGTGCAAACAACGTTTACTTAGTAAGATACGTCATCATTGATATATTTAATCAAACAAATTCTTGCATTTTTTTTTACTTTGTGCTGTACAATCACTGAACTAAAAACAGCAATACCTCAGCTGGTGCTACCTCCTATACTGCTGTTTTGTGTAATATTTGAAAATATGTTTTTGAATTCAATATTTGTTTTTCCTAGAATAGGTTTATTTGTTTATTTGGTATTTTTAAATGTTTAATTATCTACTTTGTTTTGCATTTTAAGTTTTAAGGCTCCATTTATGCAATAAGCTGCATTAATGACCTTGTGTAGTGCTGTTTCTTACAGTATTTACTGTAGCTCATTTGTTCAAGAACGCATCTAGAGTTATTTTTGTATTGTGTTGAAGCAATTCAGGTTGGGCACCTTAATCAGGGATACAGTCTCACGGGTGTAACATGGTTATATAGCCCAGTCTTGGAGAGAAAGCAATCCAGAGGGTGAACTTATGCAGTATACTGTACAAATGTTGCCTGACATGGTGAGCAGTTTCTGTCACAGAGCGGCGTTGCAAATCACACAGAGCACACTGACAATGACGAGACAAAAGAATAAGGAAAACTTCAGTGACTCACGGTACCGACACAAAGGCAGAATGAAGCGATGACAAGGAAACATCTAGTTCATGGATGCGGTCTGATGTCTGAACACCTCTGCATCGTTCTCATGTCCTTTATTCTCCTCATGTCCTTTATTCCCAGATTGTGTCCTTTGCCCTTTGACCACAATCATGTGACTTGTGCATGATGTGTCAATACCCTCCCCTCCAGGGCCGACTTCAGATGGCCCAGGGTGGTCTACCTGGTGTTGTTAGAACTCCATTACCAGTTTGGGGTTCAGGATGAAACAGGCTGGGACCCAGGAGTGCTCAGGGCTATAACCCTCCCAGTCGACCAGGTACTGGACACTCTGGGTGTCCAGGATCTGTCGAACGGTGAAGGCAGGGCTACAATCAACATCCTAAGAAGGAGGGGGGGTTGGGATTAGAGGTGACAAAGTACTGGCGATGAATGGTTTGAGGAGGGAAATGTGAAAGACTGGGTGAATCTTCAGTGATGAAGGCAGCTGGAGTCAGTAGGTGACAGGGTTGAGTCGATGGGTGATGCGGTAAGGTTCAATGAATTTCGATGAGTTTCCGTCGCTAGGCTGAGGTGTTGTGTAGACAGCCAAACCTTGTCACCTAGGTGGAACAAACATCTCAGATGGGGCCAGCATTGATGTTGGTGTTGGTACTGGGCATTAGCCTGCTGGATGGTTCGTTAGGTGCACCAGCATGGATGAACCAACTGCTGGGTTGCGGGCACCTCAACCTCCTGTTCCTGGTGGGGGAAGAGTGGAGTCTGGTACCAGTAGCACACCTCAAATTGGGAGAGGCCCACAGCAGCTGAGGTGTGTAGGTTCTGGAACATCTCAGCCCACAGTAGGTATTGACTCCACTGCTGACTGCAGGCTGAAGGAACCGCAGGAACCTACCCAGCTGCTGGTTGGCCCCTTCATCCTGGCCATTGGTTTATGGATAGTAGCTGGAGGACAGGCTGACAATGGAGCCATTGGGCAGCAGAAGGCATTCCAAAATCAGGCTGTGAATTGGGGCACTCTGTCCAAGATGATGCCCTGAGGGAACCCATGCAGACGCACCACGTGCTCTAGTGTTTTCTGAGCTGACAGGAGTCCGGTCAAGGCTAAGTGCACAACTTTGGAGATGAAGTCAACTGTTGTCATTACGGTGTAATGGCTGTGAGAGTATGGAAGGCTAATGACAAAGTTGACTGCAATATGAGACCAAGGCCTTTGAGGTGTGGGCAGGGGTTGCACATCTCCGGCTGACAGAGTGTCCGGTGATTTAGCTTGGGCACAGGTGGGACAAGCCCTGATGAATTCTTTGATGTCTCTGGTCATGGTAGGGCACTAGAAGCACCTCTGGAGAAGTGACAGGGTGCACTGCAGGCCAGGGTGGTCGGAGAAAGCAGAGGAGTGAATCAACTGCGGTGTCTCAGAGTGGCAGATGGTCGAGATGTAAAAGCGGTCAGGAAGGGTTTCCAGTGATGCGAGATCCTGGTGTTGCAGACTTCTGATATGATCCTCAATTCCTCAATGAAGCGAGACACCACTCGGCAGATTGGAATGATGGGCTCTGGTGATGCTCCCGATTCGAGGTGGGTGTGTTGGCAGGAGAGGGTTACCACTTTTGTTTTCTTCCAGCTGGGACAACAGAATAGCTGGGGGATGAGCTGCTCAAAGAAAAGGGCCTATCTGGCCTGCCGGGGATTGAGTTGTTTTGCCTGCTGGATGGCTAGCAGGTTCTGGTGGTCTGTCCAAACCAGAAATGGCTTTGTGCTGCCCTGGAGCCAATGCTGCTACTCCTTCAGGGCCCTCTTGATAGCCAGCAGCTCACGGTCCCTTACCCTGTAATACTGCTGAGTGGGGGAGAATTTCTGGGAGAAGTAGCAACAAAGGTGGAGTTTCTGGTCAGGTTCACACTGGGAGAGGACCACTCCTGCATCTACATCAGAGGCATTCGTCTCCACCACAAATAGCTACTCTGGATTTGGATGGATGAGGATAGGTGTAGAGGTGAAGTGAGACAGCAGGTTCTAGAAGCAGCCCTGGCTTGGGGGGTAAGATGGAACTGTAGAAGTGGGAGCTTGGTGAGAGCTGTGAGTGGAGCCACAACTGAACTGTAGTCCTGGATGAAGAGTCGGTAGAAGTTGGCAAACCCCAGGAAGTGCTGGAGCTACTTCAGTGTTGTGGGCAGGGGTCACTGTGCTACAGCTGACAGTTTCTGGGGATCCATCACTACCCCCTGGCATGAGATGACAAACCCCAGGAACATATTGGAATGCTGGTGGAAGGCACACTTCTCCAACTTGCAGTACAGTTGGTGGGTGAGCAGATGCTTCAGCACATCCCAAACATGGCAGACATGGTCTTCTTCCATGACAGGGCTGTTGGCCATCCCAAGTGGCATCATGAGGTACTGGGAGTGGCCAGTGGGGGTGAACAGCATCTTCCACTCGTCCCCCTCCCTCACACAGACAGCATTGTTGGCGTTACACAGGTTGAGTTTGGTGAAATATGAGGCACCAGAGAGGATGTTCAAGGCAGTGTTCATCAACAGAAGAAGGTGACGGTTCTTGATTGTGACCGTATTGAGCCCCCAGTAGTCTATGCAGAGCCGAAGCCCTTCGTCCTTCTTAGACACAAAAAAGAACCTGGTGGCAGCAGGAGAAGTAGAGGGCTGGATGAAGCCACTATGGAAGGTCTCAACTATGTACTCTGCCATAGCTCTGTTCTCCTCAGGGGGAAAAGGAGAATAGATGACGTCTAGAGGGCATGGCACCTAGCAGGAGGTCGATGGCTAAATGGTATGGTCAGTGAGGTGGCAGTTGGGTGGCTTTCTTCTTACTGAAGACCTTGGCCAAGTCCCAGTACTCAGGTGGAATGGCCTCCAGGTTGATTAATTTTGGGGACTCCAGACTCCTTGGAGTGTACCCCAACCTGGAGTTGGAGGCATACATGAGCCCCCACTGCAGCACACGTCTGGTTGACCAAGAGATGTGGGGGTTGTTTCTGGTGAGCCAGGGATAGCTGAGTCAACTGAGCAATGTCCTGGACAATAGCGATGTGAGGGCCAGGCAGGACTCCCTTGACTCCTACCCCCGTTTTCCATCCAGCTGGAGGCACTTTGTCTGTATATGTTCGGCGGTGCTGCAGCATGTGCAGAGGCTAATCCTCCATCGGTGCTCTTGCTCTGCTGTGGCTAGAGGCAAATGAGCCTGCATGGGTTCCTTGGGAGGTTGGGCCACCAGAGAAGATGGAGAGTCCAATAGGGCCACTGCAACTGGTGCGGGTGATGGTGGAGGTGATGTGCTGCCCAGACGTGAAGCAGGTTCAGGATGAGTCACCAGGTGCTGATCCAGGTGCAGGCTCATACTTAAGCCTGCCCAGACAGCAGGGAAATCAGGAGGGCCACCTGCACACGGGCTGGTGGGGTAGTACGCAGGCTGGAGTGCGAAGATGAAATTCAACTGGGTGAAGAACACCTGCCACGAATTCCCTGAACCATCAAACTTCTCAGGCACCCCTATCTGTGGCTCAACTGCAGAAGAACCAGTGATGAGTAGTCCCTGCAGGTGGAGGACAGTCACGGATAGCTGGTGCATGGTCTCTGAAAGAGTGCCTAGTGCAGTTCGCCAATTGTCCACTGCCTCCCCCTCATACGCCACCTCATCCTGCAGGGCAGTGAACTCTGCTGGGTTAAAAATGGGTTCAGACATTCTGCCATGGGGGTAGTGTGGTTTTGTAATCCAGTCATGGAGAGAAAGCAACCAGGAGGGCAAACACACACAGTTTTCTTCTACAAACGCCGCCTGATGTGGTGAGCAGTTTCTGCCACAGAATGGCACTGGAAATCACACAGAGTACACAGACAATGGCGAGACATGAGAATAAGGAAAACCTCAGTGACTCACAGTACCGACACAAAGGCGGATTGAAGCAATGACAAGGAAACAACTGGTTTGTGGATGCGGTCCGATGTCTGAACACTTGCGTATCGTTCTCATAAGTCCTTTATTTCCCAGATTGTGTTCTTGCCCTTTGACCACGATCGCGTGACTTGTGCGCAATGTGACATTAAGCAGGCCTTATGTAAATAATTGTGAAATTAAAAAAACATGTTTTTTTTGTGGCCATGATACCCAAATTTCTTGCATGGATGTGGACATTTTGGAAACTTACTTAAAAAAGCTCAGTGTCCCAGGCCTGGAGGACAAACATTCAGACAGGACACAGCTGTTATGGTTGGTCTTACACCTCCGGGCTTCAAATTTGAAAAAAATCCCTCTAAGATTACCTATCCCTGTCCCTGTGCAGGAAAGTCACAGATCAGCACATAAAAACAGCAGACCTGTCAAATTGTCCCAACAGAGAAGGATGGCCAACCTCCAGCAAACAGGAAGATGGTAGAATGGAATAGTTCTGAAAGATTATCCCGTAAGCTTAGTAAAAACAGTCTTTTGCAGGAGTCCTATCATGACAGTTATTATAGACTGAATGGATTCCCCACTCACTTTGTGTGTAATAAAAACCCTTAGTTACTAAACCCAAACTGCTGTGGGAAGTTTTTGCTTCTAGAAACATTTGTATGGTGACAGCAGTCAGCAGACCTGGTGGGCCTAGTTAAGTAAAGACTTCCAGGTCCCATGAAGCTTGTTCTAAAAGCAAGTAGTAAGACAGAAGACCATCTACTGTTCATTCTTGCTTTATGGGATGCCTCATACAGAGAGAAGTGTGACAGGTATTGATTGCATTTATTTACAGATATACTGAACATAAAGCTATTTGATGGTGCCTTTTTGAGCAAATCTCATTGATAGAGCTGGATCAAGCATCCTTTGTTTTGGAGCAGCTACCACAGCATCACAAAACCCAATAAATGGCTTGGCTTTTGTAACACAAGAGAACTATAATATTTTAATTTATGTGTTTTGCCGCTCTGTGAGCAGCTGAAACAGAAACAAACATTAGAACTAAACTGTAAATAAATATAAACAATTTTCCATGAATGTTGTACCATGACACTGCCTCAAATAACAAAATATTGCATACTTGGCACAGAAAGTTAGTTAATGCAGTGTGGACTATGTTTAACTGGGTAAAAGATTAGCTCTTATTTGCTTTGAAGGCCAGATGGGATCTTACAGGGACAAGATTTAATTCCATTGTTGTTTTCATATTCATGTTCAGATTTAAAATGATTGTACCAAGGTTCGTCCCTAGAAGTGCCCTCCCTGCTGGAAGTTTCCTGAAAAGGACAAGACGGGAAGGAACAGCTATATCTAAATAACTTCTGGTATTTTTCAGAAGTAGTAATTGAGCAGACACACATTATATTTCCAACCTTTCCCAGATAACTTTATCTTGTTCCAGTGCATGTGGGTGAGATAATAACTTTAATCCCTTCTTTGATAATTTAGCAGTTAGTGTAATTAAAAAAAAAAGAAAATTCACTGGAGTCATAATAAAAAGATAACCTCCAACAAAGGATTAATTTGATGGGGACCATGTTCAGAATGTTGGAGTTATTAAAGAGAGAAAAAGTAGCGTTTTACTGCACCATTCTAACCTAATTGAGAGGTTAATAGTGTGATATTATATTCTTTTCAACAAGGTAACTTCACATATTAAAACTGAAGCAAGTACAAAAAGGGAGGGAAAGTGAGTTTTATGGCAGCTTAGAAATAAATTCATTGGGTGATATCTTCTCAAGTCGTTTCATTATGTTTTAATTATACACATCTTTACATTTATTAGCTGGTGATTGTTGATATAACATTACATGGTAATGACTGACTAGTCAAGGTCATCTATAAATCACTGAATGTTATCAGTTTCAAGATGGGGACATTTAAAAAAAAAACATAACGGATGTTTTTTTTCCATAAATCATGAATACTTTAAAGTATTCATATTTTATATCCAAAATGTATGCATGCAATAAATACAATCACTCAAGTGAAATTTGTTGATAGATAAAACCATGTCCCAATGTTGTAAGAAGCACTGAAAGTCTTTTTCAGTATCTGAGCTTAAGTGCATACCTTTCCTTATGTGCTGGGGATTTTGGACATTGCTTACATGTTGAAACATCTCTCTCCTATTGCTCCCGAGGCACTGCTTTCAATATGCTGATGTGATGCATTTACTTCCAATATAACGAATGGCCTGGGATATTAAAATGAACAACCCATTCTGAAATTCATTTACTCTCTGTCGGTTTAAAATCATCCCAGAATTGAAATAAATGCGCTCTTCCTTCTCAAACTAACGCTCATTAAAATAGTATTTGTACCAACACCTGCAGTTTATGCAACATGTTCTAAATCCCCAAGTGATGTAATTATTTTGTGGGAATTTTCAATTTTCAATCTAAGGGGCTCTGCATATTCCTTAGTATGTAACAGGGCTTTTCGAAAATTGCTTTTTTTAACTTTATGGAGTGCCCTACATTATTAAAGTGGTGCCATGCTGAAGTTAAGCATTACATACAAAATATAAATATTAATTTACCTTTCAGTGATCTTAAATATAGTTTTTTTTTCCATAAAACAAGAACAAGGAGGCACAGTGTTTTCTTGTGGTATAAAACATAGTATTTTTACCTGATAATTTGCTTGATTATGAGTTTCTCATAGTCCTGTAATTAGTTTTGCAAGTTTTATCAGTTTAATTTTATAGATGTTTAATTATCCAAACCTTGTTAATGTGAAAAAGTCACTTTAGGTGTTGATACCACATAGCTACAAACACGGTACTCATCTAATAATTACTCAACTTTGTGTTAACAAAGACTATGACTACATAGTGTTAAGAGCCTTTGTGGGGAGATGAGTCATCTTGGCAGTTACCTTTAACTGCATACAACTAATGACCCAGTGACATGTTGTGTGGCCTTTGCTATCAGTACATGCATCCTGCTTTTCCCAGGTTCACAAGGTGAGCTGTCACATCTTCCAGAGACAGCTGGGATTCCTTTTAGCTACACACAGATTTGGATAGGTCTATCTCATTGCTTCTCTATCTGGGTTTTAGACTGCGCTTTATCGAAATGCTTCTTTTGACAGAATGAAATGTATTCCATTACCGGAGTCTCAGGAATTTCAATGAAAGTAGTGCTCAGAATATGTATCACGAGTTACACTCTGGGGTACAACCCTCATATGTGTCTTTCGGTCCGTGTGAGAGTGTGCATTTGAGAACATTTACATGCAAGTATGTGTCTACTTGTAAATTTACCAAGGGACCATTTGAAAGAGATTGCTGGTCCTCCTATTTGCATATATGATGGATTAGGATACAAGATGAAGCCAGGGTGGAGAAGACATGGTGTAAACGACTGACGCAGGAAGGAGGTCATGTAAGAATTTTTCATGTTTCAAGATAAAACCAGTTTATCTAACACTGGATAATTGCATCAGGGACCCCCGGAGAACTAGAATCAAATCTCTGTTTGGACCCTTAATTCATGTTTGTAAACAATTCAAATGCATTTACTGCAGAATGCATAGAATGGGTGCCAGACATAGTGAACAAGGTTACCTTTCAAAACCTTGGTTTACAGACTGTCGGGCGGATCACACCTGGCCATCAAGAATAAGTTGCTGACCTCCCAATTCCCACAGCACCCTTGACATCCTCAAAAGACCTTGCAGACATGCATGCTCTGCAATATTTCTGCAAGCACAGAGAGGCAGCCTGTCTTCAGAATGGCAAAAGTGCACAATAGATCAACGAAAGTCCTATAGCTTATAATACCGATGCCTTACCAGGGCAACAGACCAGAGAAGTTATGTGCCAGAAGAGATGAGGTAAGAACAGGTAGCGTTAGTTTTGGGTGGGCACTACACTAATATGTTTATTAATGCTCTGAATGTGTTTTTGAGAAATTAAGAGCTTAATGAAACAAAATTTTAAGAGGTCCTTAATACAGTATGCAAAGAAATATAAAATTCAAACTATTTTTTTTATTTTTAAAAATGATCCTCAAGGGGCTAATTTAAGAGTACTATGACAAAACAGCGCCAATGAAGGTATTTCTACATGAGCAAACGATCATACTTTTTGAAACTGAACGCAAACATTAATTCAAGAATGTACACCATGCATAATTCTGTACCCCAAATGCCAGTCAAAGACATTTTACAACACTGTCTCTGTGCTTGCCACCACTGTCAAGTTACGCAGGTAATTTAAGTAAAGTACCATCGAGTCAAATTTAAATAACACTTGCATGGTTTTGATGGGAAGGGAGCGGATTATTTCACTGGGTTGTGAACACGGAAAGAACATACAAACTCTGCACTCCCTGAGCCTCATTTGCCCTTAAACCCCAATGCACAGCTCAGGCACTATAAGGTGCCAGTGTTACCCACTACACCGCATGCCAAATTACTGCAATATTGAAATATCCTCTTCCAAAGGAATTTTGTCCTTTTATCTATCTAACAGATTTCAACTTGATCTGACAAATTGTTCCTGGTTACAAATATAGTCGGTGGAACTCATATCAAACAGCATGCTTTTCGGGGCCAGTGTCTGAGAGACCGATTTAGCCCTCGTCGCACGCTGTGTACAGAAGGCAATCCCCACCAGGGGAGCAAGGTTGGCAAACAGCATTAGCCACACAGCAAAGTTGCTTCTATCTTCCTGAGTTGCATCTTCATGTCTGCAGGGAGGCTAGTGCTGCCATTGAGCAAGTGTATCACTCAGGCTGCCTACCACATCCCACCTGAACCCAGCCAGAGCCGGGAAACAGAATGCAGAAAGTAGGAGGCTTCTATTACATAAAACTGAAAACATAGAGACAATCTGCTGATTATACCAAAATGAACTTGTGGCAGTCATTGTCATACGGTGATAGTACTCCGCAGGCTTGTACACCTACTCAAAAACAGATTATGGCGACACACAAGGCAATCTCGCGGACTTGTTTGACATATAATTTGAAATATCAGACGTGTGAGATAGGAATATGAAAATATGACTTTGAGTATGTGACTTGTCATTGTTTGATGCCTCTATTTTTTCAAAACAAAAAGCAGTTTGCTGTTTAATGTTAGGGAAAAAATGGATTTGTTATCTCAGCATGCTAGGACTGGCTAAGCTTTAACCATGGGTTTCTGTGCTGTCTAGCAGTAAAAGGGTTTTGCCTGATGCCTGCCAAAGCAATACATAAATACTGCATTAAAGAATCATGGAGGATATAAAAATCATTAAAGTAACTTACTATATGTTCTGGTAACTGGCCGGATTCCTCATTATTATATAAAATTAATGCAGATCCTTTCTAAAACTTAGAGAGTTGCAGTTGCAGTGACACAAAATTCAGTTTTTTTTTTCTCACTGTCTTTAGCAGTGAATCACATGAACCGGCTGTGCTGTATTTAGCATAATTTCACAGATCAGGAAAAACAGTGAAAAGCTTTATTAGCGCAAAGTTATTTTTTCTGACTTGCAAAGCCTATTTAGCATACAGAACGCCCCCCCCCCAGCCCCCAGTCCAGCCGTAGTGTGGAAGATTACAACACGGAGAAAAGTAAAGCGCATAGACATAATTACAATGGCGTATGGAGCGTGGCTGAACAGCCAGACAGGATGCAGTGGAGGTGAAACAAATTCAGCAGAAAGGCATTTTTACACAAGTAATGACCGCCTTCTCATTCCGTAGAATAAATGAACAATCACGGAAAAGGCTGGATCGGCCTGTCAGGTGCTGGGTGAGGGAGCATTGTGAAACATCGGGGAGGTAGGTACAATTTAATATGACAAATGGCAGTACTTCTCCCCTGTCCTTGGAAATTAAACCACAGTAAAAAATGTTACGTGGATTTCTCTGAGCACCTCTGGGAAAAGTGACACATTATTTTTTGAAATAACGGAAGCAACTATTTTTGTTTTCCTTTTCTCTCTCCCTCTATTGGTCTCTCCTCCCAATCCCGGCACATTAAACAAGTTATTCACTGCTCCGTGGAGGCTAATGTACTGTTACGCTGCTGCCCATGGTTGCACTGCCTTCCAAATGCATGAGGCAGAAAAATGACTTTGCTTAGTACCTTGTTGAAAAGCCAAAACAAATGGAAAAATGGTTATGTATTCTCACTCACAATAAGCATGAGAAATGGGTGCTATAAGCCCATAAATACCTGTCATTTACATTACATTGATTCATTTTGTTGATGCTGTTCTCCAAGGTTTATTAAAGTTTTAGATCAAAATGATTTACCCATTTATCCAGTAGGGTACTGTTTAGTTTGTCAGCTCAGGATAAGTACCTTGATCGAGAGTATTACAGCATGAGCGGGATTTAAACCCTGGTTGTTGATGGCCCTAACCGCATTTCCACCTGCTGCCTCTCAGTGCTGTTTGTATATGAAAATTGATTTAACTCTACACACTGACAACGGCTGGTGTGCAGAGGTGTTTAAACACATTACATAATTTTCTGTTTGAAGACACTGCATTACCTTTCTCCAGATGAATAAAAGAAGGTTTTAGACAGAAATACTGCAACAATTGAAATTAAAAAAAGATGTTTACAGTATTTATTTGGGAAATGTAGAAAGACACTTTCTCCATAATGGGTAATAATTATTTAACTGAATAAAGAAAGTGTAGTAGACAAATCCGCCTAAGGTCACAGAGCTGCCCTGACTTTTCTCAGTTTTCTATCATCATGTTACCACCAGACCAGTTCTTGCAAGGAAATCCTCAGAGCCTCAGGTTATTCCCTATTGATTTTCTCTGTAAACCCTTAATTCCCTCCTTCAACCAACACTACAAAGCCAGAGCCATGAAGAAACACCCTTTCATCATGATTTACCTATCTAGGCTCACACTCCCATGACTTTTCTTTGATATTAACAAGTTTGTTTTTGATTTTTAGTACTGATCAATTTATTTTTAGTACTTGTGACACTGTGAAATGTGATATTGTTTCAGAAAAAATTCAAACGTGTCCTTTTTTTAAACACAGTATATTTAATTTCTTTTGTATTATTTCCTTCCAAAATTCCCATACCTCAGCCTGAAGTAGATTCATTATGTCAAGTTCTGCACTGAAATGAATGTTGAGGTATTACCTTCATCTGCCAAAGTGTGTCCTTCTCTTTTTTCTGTAGCTTTTATGTTCCACACAGAAGTATCCATGATGTTGGAAAACTACTAATGCAAATGTTAAGGCAGTCCTGGAACTGACAGCCTCAATTGCCAGAGCTGTACTCATCCATTTCTGTTGTCTTGTGAATGGCAAATACTGGAACACCAGAATTCCAGCCCCATGACTATATGTACATTATTTATTAAACATTCCTTTAATATGCCACATCTTTTTAATTTCAAACTGACCTGAGTTCTTTGCATGAAAAATAAAGACGTTACACTTCTGTCTACTGAATCAGTGACAAACTGTCAAAATGTATATGAAACTGCAGTCACTACCAAGAAAGCTCTTCCAGCACAATTCATTCATTGTTCAGTTATCCCTTGCCCTTACACATTCTTGACAACCCATCGTCTAAATCATTTTATCTTTTATTATTCATTTTTTATCCTCTGGTAATATTTATAACACTTTGAGGTTAACCGCAATAAAAATCATGAAATAATCACCCATACTCTCATTCAAGAAACATGTAGTGCTGCAAAAAAGTAACATTAAATCTGTATAAAGCAATGTAATTGTTTACTTATTTTAACCATGCCACTCGCCAATATAAAGAGTCACCTGTGGGACAAACAGTATGATTTAATGAACAGTTGATTTATGCAGTGATTTTACTTAAATCTTTGCAACTGGAAAAATTGGAGGAGAAAACTGAGGCAGAGAATGTGCTGCTTTCAAATATACTTTTAAAAGAAGTCACGCATTGATTTTTTGTCATTGTGCGCAAGTGTATGACAGAGAGAGTGATGCTCGGAAGGCTTTGTGTTCACTTGCAGCTATCAAGAAGAAACAAGGCAAATGTGATAAATTTCTTACATCCAGACCTACAAGTGTACTCTAACAATGTCATAATATGTATTCATTTGAAAACAGAAATGTTTAAAAAATAAGAAGACACTTGCACTCTCAGTCGTAAAGTATATTTCTAATGCTTTTCTCAGAGTATGTTGACCCACATATTTACACTAAAACATATTCTTGGATGACTTTGAATACATTATCAATGTTATTTTGAAATGTCCTGCTATATACGTATGGGTCATCATGGAACACATCCTGCAAAATGGACCCTCTCACTGGAGGCAAACGACCGCACCCCCCATGTGCCATGCTCAGTTTAATGATCTGGAGCCACACTGAGAGTTTCCTCTATCAACTTCCTGAAAAAATGGGCTGCCAGCTTGTCATTTGAGGCTCAGATATTGGGCTCATGGGGGAATTTGTGGGGGTAGGGACTTCCTTGAACTAGAAGAGGATGAGAAATAATGAACTTTTCTGTAACCTGAGCCGGGTAGAAAAAAATAAAATCTACTACTGAGGGCAGCTTTTTCTGTTTCTTTTTGCAGTTATTTTAATTTTTCACCATCAAAGAATTTCTTTGCAGGTGCATTTTTACTGGGGACTCAGGAAGTTCACACCAGTTCATTTGGAGGTTGTGCTGTGGCCTGGTCCTCCTGCTATATCTTACTACACTCTGACCGCGGCTGTTGAAGAAGAATGTTCTGGGGTTGAGATCACTTGCCTTTGTCATTGAATTTCCTAACAGGTTTTGATGAAAGTACACACCTGCACAGGGGGAATGGAAGAGCAGCTACAGTTAGCATTAGCCTTTCACTTAACCACTGAGCTCATCAGCAGCAGGCCAGTCTAGGAATCAGAGGCCAGTGATAACAAATGCCATACTCTGTTGAGCACTCCAACACGGACTCCTACTCTTGATTCTTCTGTAGAAAATGTTCTGCTGAAGAAAAAATCAAAATATTGCAGGTCATAGCCTTTTGAGGAGACAAAATTTGTGAGAACATAAAAACTGTCACCATGATCATGTGATGAAGAAGCCACAGCAGTGTCTCCATTTCCTAAAGAGACTGAAAAAAACTGGACTTCCATCCCCCATCCTCAAGGTTTCTACAGTTGTGCTATAGAGAGGATCCTGATCTCCTGCATCACAGACTGGTATGGGAACTGCACTGCCTCTTACTGCGGAGCTCTGCAGTGGCTTATGAAGACTGTCAACTTCATCACCACAAGTACACTGCCCACTATCCAGACCAAACACATCAAACAGTGTGTTAGCAAAACTTGTATCATCACTGGAGACTCCTTTCATTCCCTACATTGTCTGTTTTCAGAATTCTGGACAGCATAGGATCTGAACACCTCGCCACTGATCACCAACACCACCACTGATGATGTATCATCACCATCATCACTACTGATGGTATCTATATGTCTCTATTTATCTGCCTAGCTGTACGGCTACCTGTTTATCTGTCTTGTTCTATGTTGTTATGTTGTCTGTTTAGTGTACAGAATAAACTACATTTAGTTCCCTCTTATACATCTGTATAAGTGCAGAATGAAAGCAAAGTGAACCTTGCACCCTGATGACTCCCTTGTCAAGTCATTGTGCCCCTCTTGTTCCCACCTCCCCACCAAAAGATTAACAGATGCTGACTGACAGCAAACAGACATGTGGTTGTATCCCATTCATCTGCTGCTGTGCTGAGATAATGAATGGTGTCCATTTTCTGGAGATTGATGGCTGCAGTTCTGGCATCAGTCACAGGTGATTAATTAAAGCAGAGAACAAAAACAATGAGTGGAATGATCAAGCTACCACACATCCTTACCGCAGTTAATACAAGACCACTCTCAGAATGGCTGATAGAGTCCTGCTATATGACCTTGAACTAGATGTATAACTTAAATTGTTTCAGTAAAAATGCCCAGTGTTTAAAGCAGCCAAAGTACAAAGTAATAGTATAAAGCATAAAAGTATAAAATAAGTTTCAGAATGTATGTTTGTGGGCTTGGACAAATTGTTTGCTATACACCTTAAAGAAGAAAATAACAGATCATTTAAAAAAGTTTCAAGTGAACTGAATTTGAGCAGCAGGCAAGGACAGCGGTTCTTTTAAATCAGAATAGATTTAGATTGCTGACAAGAACAAAACTTCCATAAGGGAGAATATAAGATCTATACTATAGAGTGATGTAAAAAGGAAACTGTTATATTCTTATAAAAATCTTTGCTAAACTCTTCATACAATAGTTCCATATCTTAAGTAGAAAACACCTTAGAGATTCCATGCCCTGAAAGTTATGGCTCTAAATGTTACATGTGAAATATGCCTTCAATATGGATTAGTAAATAATAGAAAACTATGTATATGCCGTGCCATCCAAGATATTTTCCTCTACTGTCGATTTCTGCTTTAGTAGGCAGACTTTTTTTTCACAGTGACTCTTCCTTCACCTGCTTTGTTGAATACTGTGGATCAGAGTTTAACACTTGTACAGATGCGGCAGTGAGATGTTTACTGAAATAATCACACACAGTGCAGAGACTATCACACACATCATCCTTATTTTTACTTTTATTTTTTCCATGCATGTCTAAGGGAACTAAGAGAGCCCCTTGAGATCAACAGCCAGAAGAAATAGTTTTATAAAAATCTAACTACAAGGGCTTCCTTGCATATATATCAGACTCCTGTGATCGATCAAGAGAATGTCAATAATGTCAGATCCCTATTCTTCCTGTTCAAAAGACTGTCAGGGTTATAGCATTATGTTAAGTCGGTGCATTTGCCATGCACAGTGATGAAAATACCAGTAATGCAAAAAAAGCCCCAGAAAGAACAATTTACTATGCATCAACGAAAAACATTTTCTGCTTTTCAGCTCCTTGTGAAGGTGATGTTAAGTTAAAACATACAGTCTATCATGCTGACTTAATTATATCTCTTTGGTTCAAAGCATTAACATATACCCTTAGAGACCAAATTATCACAGTGAACAAACAGCTTCAGTTTGCTGACATATCTGGTATCTTTGATAGTTATTTTGCATGAGTTTAAAGTAATGTATAAAATGTACAGGTTGTAAATACTTTTGGAGAACTTCTTAGATCCACTGCTATCCTTTATGTTTTTTATATATATTTTAAGCTTTCAGTTTTTTAAAACTTGTTGCTGTTCTACCTTAAAAAATATACAGTTATGTGCTGACCAATTGAGTAATTGTTTGTTAAGTAATATATAGAATCAGAACATTCTCTAGGTGTAAAAGAAATACGTGAATAAAAGAAATATGAAGCAACAATTACCCTTTCAGGGCAGCAGAGTAGCTCTGTTGCTTCACAGCCTCTGGGCTGTTTTGGTATTGAATTTGCATGTTCCTCTTGTGTCTGAGTGAAACTGCTCTGGTTGTGTCCCACAGACCAGTGACATATGTTTCAGGTTAATGAATCACTCTAAATCGCCTGCAGCCAGGGCATATGTATGCGAACACCACGTGTGATAGAGTGGCATCACATCCAGGGTGTAGTTTTGTAACCTGCAGCCTAGAAAGTCCAAGATTAGCTTCATACCCCTGCAACCCTAACCAGAATAAAGCAGTTAAGGAAAACAGATGGATGAAATTATCCGTTTGTTGTCATAAGTTTAATATGTCAAATCACCAGAAATAAATAAAACAATAAAAAGGGGGTGTGCAAGTGAAGAAGCACTGAAGCAGATAAAATATGGTCCAAAAGACCTCTGTGCTCTTGTATCCTTTGAAAGACATTTGCCCCACAAATGAAACTGAGGCAGACAGCAGTTGCCAAAAGAAATCCAGTATTGCCATGGCCCCGGGCATGCATGCAATTATTGGCCCGAATGAAAAGAAATTCATCCTATCCTTTCGAGTTTGGGGACATGCACTTATCCAGCACCTGCAGACCATTGTTAGGCACCGACTACCATTTCAAGGGCTGTTCATGTTGGGTCAGCTTTTATATAGCAAACATAAAACGAAGCAGAATGGCCCAGGGACTGGATGATATTCTGAACTATTACTTTTAATGAAAAGGAAAGTTCATACATTTACTCTGTGTCATAGTGCAGAAAATAGTTTATATAGTCCTTTAAATTTCAAAACAAAAGCTAAGGTCTTCTGCTTTACTGAATCATAGTGTGTACAATGGGAGACTAACTGCAGCAAAACAGTTAAATCTACTTCATTTAGTTTTTCCCAAGGGTTGAATAAAAGCAGACTTTCCAGATCAAAAATGTTTAGCATAACTGTGGTGTTACTGCTACATAAAACATCTGTGACATTTGTCCATAGAAACTCTTCCACTCATTCATAATACAACTTCAACTGTTCAGAAATTGCAAATATGAATGGTGCATTCTTTCAATATTTTGCTTTTGACACCTATTTGTAGGGAGACAACATGTGAAGAGACAGAATCACATACGTGGATTTCACAGTCACAGAGCCATAATCACAAAACAAACATGTTCACACCCATAACACACAGGACACCATGCCAACTCTAACACATGCACCTAGTTATGACCAACAAACACATAGCTGTCATAATGCCCCTATTTAAGTCAGTTATGTCTATAATAAAAAGACTTCCCCAGAGATGGCAAGATAGAGACCTGTTCAGATGCACTTTTCTCCAATTTACCAGCTCCACAACAAAACAACACGAAGCCTGAATTTTTGAGTCTGTGTCCACTTGTACCATGAAACAATCACATCATCCTCTAACAAAGTAGAAAATCCAGTATATCCAAATTAGGTTTCTACTGTGTTCGTTCAGGCTGATGATAATGGTATTAAGCATCAACAGTCAGAGGTGTTAAAGAAAAGGTGTATAACACTATGTAATAAAGTGAAAAAGTGTGAAACGTTGGTGGTCTCTGGGCCTCAGCCAGTGATTTCTAAAGGTGATGAAGTCTATAGCAGGATGCAATCCCTGAATTGCTAGTTAGAGAGCTGATGTGCTGGGAACGCCCAGTGTTTTTTAATAGGGATGGTATGCATTCCAAATGGAAAAGATCCTTAGTCCTCACTCAGAATATTGAAAGGAAATTGTTATGTTATCATTGTTATGATATTTCTGAACAAAACCTGGGCTGCAGCCTGATGACCTCCATTGTCAGGCTTTTCCCCTAGGTGCAGCCCACCACTTGTCCTGCAATTTTCTCAGGTTGTTATTATATAGACTATTCAGATACCTAGATTTTGGTGCAATAAAGAGGCTAAAAGCTCTTGCACCTTTAACTTAATCCACAACAAAACCTGTGAGATTAAGCCATTTCTTAACATTTGTTCTCTCAGTGATCAAGCTTGCCTGGTTCATGACATCATTATTGTTGATAATAAAATACATATCCTTACTTTGTTAGAAACATAGCTCAAATTAAGTGATACTGTTCTGTTGCCAGAAGTCTCCTTCAGTAGCTCCTTGAGCAGCCCTAGGAGCTTTGAGCATGGTGGGCGTTAGCCAGCAATTTGACTATCTGAATGAAGGACTACCACTTTTCCTCTTTTGAACTACTTTGGTTCATTCTGAAATCAAATATTACTGTCTTTGTAGCTCTTATTTACAGGGAGTCACATTCTCTGTTCCTAATGGAATATGAACCCTACCTTGCAGTGGTTTTGCAGTTCTTGGTGACTTTGACATTAATATCAATGTGGAGTCTGAGACATAAGGGAAATCCTTCTTGTGCCTACTGGATACTCTGAGATTCTCTTAAAATGTTGCTAGACCTACCCACCACCATAAATACATGCTGGATTGTATCACCTGGAGCATTAGTGCACTGCAAACTTGATCATCTTGTCTCTCAATTGAGTAATATCATCACTTCATCTGTTTGGATCTCTGCTTGACTCCTGCAACCACCACTAAGAAATTCATTACTGTGCAATTCTTAAACAGCCAAAATACAACTCAAATTATTGAGGCAATCAATATCTTGTGTGATGATTCCTCTGTGAATGTGATAAATGATGGTTTCAATGCTTTTCAAAGACAAGCTCTTGAGGACATTGTTCCTGTTAGATCTAAAGCAGGCTCAGTCAAAAAGGCTGCCCCTGGTTTGATGAAACAGCACTGTTGGTTGAACATGAACTTCACAGGAGTGAAAGTGAGTGGAGATCAACAGCCTCTACAGCACATTACTATACATGGTCCAAATTTCTGGCTCTTTTTGCTTCTCAATCTACCTATTGTTCAAAATTAATCTACAAGAACAGAAACAACCCATGTTTAGTATTTCAAACAATTTCTAGATCTAGTAGCAAGCCCACTGCTGTTGTTCCCCCATGGGTTGACCAGCTCTGACTTTTAAAATTATATTAACTCCAAAATTGACAGCTACAGATTGAGCAGCAGGATATCCTCACTGCTAGCCTTAATAAAGAACATCGACCAGGGTGCTGTCCTGCTTGATTTCAGCCTGCTGGTGAGCATGACCTGGCAACACTGATAAAGTCATTTAAATCAACTACTTACTCAATGGACCCAGTACCAATGAAACTTAATAAATCTTCAATTAACTCAGTTATCAAACGTATACTTGGGATAATCAATACCTAAATGTCCACTGGAGTGGTTAAAGTTAGTGTTAGGCTTATTCAAAACTGCACTCCTGAAAACATCTCTTAAGAAACCATCTATTCTCAGCTAATCTCCCATTTAGTTCCAAAGTTCTAGAAAAGGTTGTTCCAAAACAGCTTATCTCATATTTTATTGCATATGATCTTTTAGGAATTTCTGTCTGATTTCCCTGCACACCAGAACACTGAAACCACTCTGCACAGAGTCACAAATGACATTCTCTTGTCAGGGGATCCTCCTGAATTACACTACAGCCTCTAATACCATTGACTACGGCATTCTATTACAGAGGTTGGAGGCATGCTTGGGTCTCTCTGGTACTGGGCTCCTGAATCACAAACTGATTCCATTGTTTTATATGTAATACCTTTTCATATATGTTAGACAATATCACAAGTTAAAACAATATTCACTCTTATGCTGATGACACTCAGCCCCTACCTTTTCGATGTTGTCAAAACCTGGATGGATTCCAACTATCTTGACTTTAACTCATATATGAAGTTAGACAAAGATCCTTTTCCTGAGCAAAAAGATCCCCAACAGCAAACACCCACAGATTTACATGTCAGCATAGTATCATTTGAGAGGAACCTTGGAATTCTCTTTAACTGCAAGCTTCTTTTCAGCCCCACGGTGAATCAGTTATGAAGTCTCACTTCCTGCAGCTGAGGAATATCTTTACATTAACATGCTATCTCTCTGGGCCGGACACTGGGAAACTGGTTCAGGTCTTTGTTTACAGTAGGCTTCATTACTGCAACTCTTTGTTCTTTGGTTGCCATACCTATATCATCTCTCCACTTTAGCTCATCCAGAATGCTGCAGCTAGGAATGCCACTAGCTCCCAGAAAAAACTTTACTCACATTACTCGAGTTCTTGAGATCATTTTACTGGCTACCTGTTGTATTTACATATGTCTTCAAGTTAGTGCTTATAATTTTTAATGCACCTAAAAGTCTGCGACTGTCTCTGATCTCCTCACCAGCTAAGTCACAAGCTATGCTCACAAGATGTTGAGCTGCTTGTAAAACTTACACTTACTATGTTACAGAGATTAATTTGAAAGATTTAAGTTGCAGAGCATTTAGCCATTGGATTCCTAAATTGTTGAATGCTTTACCTCTGGCAGTGAGGCCAACTCCTTCTGCTGCAGCCATAAAAACTAAACTTAAAACCATCTTGTTCAAGTTGTATTTTGGTAGATGTGGCCAGTTGATTTATTCACAAGTTGTCTTCTTTTTTGTTCTCTTTTCCTGAGGTACCATGGTGTCTTGGCCTCCGTGCTGATCCCAGATATGTGTATCATAACTGTAACAGGTCTCTGTGGTCTAGAGCCCATGACCGTCTACTGACTCAAACAAATAAGCAGTCATGGATCTGAACATGAATGGTATCTTCCCCAGTCTTTATGTGCATAATGTTAGATAAATCTGGACCTATCCATACATACCAGTACTATACAAAGCCCAGGAAGGGTTGGCAACCAGTGGTAGTCCCCCAGAGGTTTATTTTTCTCCTCGTCCTCCAGTTTTTTTTTCATTTCCATAGTTGCTAGCTGGCTTACTTAAACAGTTAATTCTCTGCATGACTTACAAGCAGATAATGTGCTATATCATTCCCTTTCTGTTAAAACCTTGACCTTTGTCAGCACTCTGGCTCACCATTTGAGAAGAGTGCGTTATAAAAATAAACTGAAATGAATTGAAGACATTCATCTATTCAGCCACCCATCTATCCATTCAGCTATTTTTATGAACTGCCTGTCCTGGTTAGGGTCGCAGAGGTCATCCCAGAATCACAGAGTGCTAGACAAGGAGACTATATGCTGGATGGAATGCCAGTAAAGTAGAGATCATAAAAGCAAAAACCAAGCAGTCATTTTTATTCCTAGCCAAATTTAAATCAATATGTTAAGAAGTGAGTATAATTATTTTATTGACAAAAGCATGAATTATCCAAGGACTCTAGTAAAGGTATGAGTCTTAAAATTGAAAAAGTAATAGGCATTGTGCCTTTAAGTGTTTTAGAAGTTAGAAAACCAATGAGAATATCCAACAGATTTCCAATTAATCATTTATTTAATTGTCTGTTTGAAGTTCACCAAATGAACACCCTCCTCTCCAACTTGTGCATTCACGCTGAACTTGCCTGTCCCCTTTCACCGGACTGAATATTTACAAAGGAGAATCCTTAAAGTATTTCACTACCACTATAATTCATCTTTTTATGTATGAGTGTGAGCCCATCTTCAGTAAAGGAAATGGTACAGGTAAGAATAAATAACTTGCCTTTTTACTGTTACTCCTCTAAAGCTCTTTATGAGGTCAATGATTGATTTTTCCTTCTGGTTAAAAAGTCAAAAGTTGATCATAACTCCTGTATTTGTAACCTTAACCCTGGTAACAACCTTTAGTGATTTTATACAGCTAAATAACTTATTACAATCTCTTTACTGGAAAATCAAAATGAGAATTTCAACTCCTTATAACATGATGAATTTTTGAGCAGTTATGAAATAATGTGGCCTTGTTTATAGTCCCATGGGTTTTGCTTGATCTTTTGCTTCAGTACTTAACTTTTATGTTGGAAGATGTAAAATACAATAATATCTGGCTTAATTTTGCACCAGTTAACACTGTTTCATTATAGTGTAACGTCGAGTGGTATTGTAGCTCCCATCGTGCTTTGCATAGTACATAGTTGATGTGTCCAACTGTAGGAAGTCCAGGGCTTGTCAATGACCCTGAGGCTGTGTTGGGTGTATATGTTAGTTTTATGGGTGGACATGTTGCTAACCATGCTGTCCAAGAATAATGTTCTTGTTCCCACAACCCTGTCTTCTGAGCCCTCTGTCCCTAACACTGCTGACTGGGGTCCTTACAATAACGTCGTAGTGCAATATTATAACATGCATGTGCAAAGCAGGCCCAGCACTTATCTTTTTCTGTTATTAATATTATTATAATCATCATTCTCACATCTCTCACATGCCACTCACTTTTGTCCTTCCTCCATAGGGGTGGGGTTCTGTGACTTGTTACACAATATTTATGGATATGCACAGAAATGGGAGCAATTACAGGACCTTTCTTTCACCTATTTTACACTTATTTTTCAACAATTAAAATTTTGCATTATTGTAAGAAAATACAAATGGAGGACTCCAAATAACTGAGGGGGAGGAAAACTCAAATCTTACCCTTTTTTAAAGGTATTTTTACTGTATGTTCATTTCAAGTGTCTTCCTACATATATACAATGGATATAATAAAAGTCTGCACACCCTTAATTGAAGGCTTCTGTGATTTAAAGCCAAAAATCAAGATAAAGACAGAATAATGTCTGACATGATTTAAGGTGACCTTGCTACCAACAAAATTTAATAGAAAACCAAATACAAATAATCAACTAAAAAACTCCCAGAACACCTTGGTTGCACCCCCCACAGCTAATACTTTGTGGAAGCACCTTTGCATTTATCACACCAGTAAGTCTTTGTGAATAAGTTGCTATCAACTTTGCACACCTGGACTTTGCAATTTCATCCCACTCTTTCTTACAGACAAGTTAAACCGCCTTTAAACTGCCAGGGGATCTTGTGTGTGCTATCCTACCATCTTTAGGCCATTAAACAGGTTTTCAATGAGATTGAGGTCTGGGCTGCAACTGACGTTGATCTTCCTTTTCTGAAGCCATTCCTCCTATTGATTTGGATGTGTGCTTTTGGTCACTATCATGTTTGAAGGGGAAATGCATCTTCATTTTCAGCTTTCTGACAGAGAACAGTAGATGTTGTGCTAAAAGGTCTTGATATTTGGACCTAGTTAGTACTCCATCTATTTTAACTAGAGCCCCTGTCCCAGCTGAAGAGAAGCAGTCACTACCATGATGCTACCACCACCATGCTTCAGAGTAGGTATTGTTTTCTTTGGATAAGGAGTGGTATTGTCTTTGTGCCAAACATATCTCTTAGGATTAAGGCCAACAAGTTCACACTTTGTCTCATCAGACCATAAGACATTTTAAAACATGATTTGGGGTGACTGTGTATTTTTTGCAAAATTTTGATGTGCTTGGATGTTCTTTTTTGTGATGAATAGCTTCCATCTTGCCAACCTACCCTATATCCCAGCCATGTGCAGAATGCAGGGGATTGTTGTCAGATGCAAGAAGTGACCAGTACCTGCCAGAAATACCTGTAGCTGCATTAATGTTGCAGTAGGCTACTTGGTGGCCCCCCTGATAGGTTTTCTCTTTGTTCTGTCATTAACTTTAAGGGTTGCTTTCATGTTGGTGGACGTAGCTGTGGTGACTTCTCCCCCCCCCCCCCC
>UFQX01000027.1:562888-665587 GCA_900497675.1 Arapaima gigas
TTCTCCCCCCCCCCCCCCACTTACTGATGATAGTCTCCACAGTACATCCAATGCCTTTGACATTCTTTTATACCCCTTTTCTGATCGGTAGCTTTCAACAATAATATTCCATAGATGTTTTGTCTGCTCCTTGTAGACAATGGCTATCCTAGTAGGATGCAACCACTACTGTTTCAGTGCTGAAAATGTTACAGGAACAGTTGCTTGTTATTTGGGGTTAATAAGAATCACTTTCATTGATGGTAAGTGTATTTTACTTACCCATAATTTTAAATGTGATTGTTTGATTGTTCTTATGACCACACATACAGGTCCCATTATAAAAGGGTGTGCACACTTATGCACATGCTGTAGGTTTTTAATTTCAGTTATTTGTGGTAATAGTGACCTACTTCTTTTTCTTGAATTGTGTTAGTTGTAAGGTCACATTAAATATGGAAAAACATCTGACATGTTTTAGCTTGAGTTCTGAATGTACCTCACAAAAACCTGCAATTTCAATATGAGCATATAGACTTTTTGTATTAAGTTTATATTTTTATGGATTTGTACAATATATAAAAAAGATGACAAACACAAATAAAGAACAACTATTTATGTGATCCCAATGAGAACATTCTCAATAGTTCATTATTGTTCTGTTGTATTTGTTTTTTCACCTATTGAATAAGCTATAACGATCTTTTTTACTGCTGTTTCAGCTAGTGCTTCACTTTCTTGGAACACAGCACTAACTGGGTGTCACGCCCCCTGCTCTACCTGCTGGTCTGCCCAGTCCCACAATTGCCAGCACCTGCCCCTCGTTTCCCCGAACAAGGTATAAAACCTGTGCAGCCCAACATGCTGGTGTGAAGTATTGCCCATGTTACTACTGAGTGTACTGAGCAGTTCTCCTGTTAGCCTTTCTGGCAATTGACCCTCGCCTGACCTTCAATCTAGCCCGACCATTTATTGTATGCCCTTGACTTCCGGACCTGACCCTTGCCTGTGTACTGACCATGATTCTGGAACTTCCCTGGACAATAAACCTCAATTGCTAACTCGTGCCTGCACACGTCTGCTTCCTGCCAACGGCGTCACACTGGGCTATTCCTTTACGGTTTATGTCTCTTTCCTGCAGCTACAGGATGCTACTGGTACCTTTCACTCAGTACAATCTCAACTTTTTTATGCTTTAAAAGATTGCATATTCCGCAAAAGCTGTTTAATGGCAATAATAATAGAAATAAGTTTGAGACTTCAAGTCTTTCCAGGATCAGATGGGTATAACGGTGCTGTGATAAGCAATCTGTAACTATCAAAACTGACAGATCAACGGCACCAGTAAGAACCAAATAACAGTACAAATCAAGCCTGGCGTTGCTTGTCTGTCATGTTGTGAGAGATGGATTGGTGAAGGTAAACAATCATAAATGTGTTTACTCTGCAACTAATCTCAGAATGCAACGTTTACAACCATACGAGAGCCGCAGACCTCTAAGTGGAGCAGATTATATAAGAAGATGTGACTACAGTAGTGTGACTAAGATTTTGTTTATCCTACTTTGTAGACTTAGGTGACAAGCTCAGCGCCACACATTTTTTTCAAAGCTTTTTGGATTGTGGGGCTCCATATGGGGGCAGGGGGGGTGGTGCACTGGAAGTTGAAGCAGCACTGTGATGATGTGAACTGTCATCAGTATTTGCTTTCCTATTGATCTTCAGCCATCTTCAATTTTACACTTTACTTTTAAAATGAGTGACACAGCAGAGAACTCAGCTGACTCAGCAACATGGATGGTCACTGGATTCTGATCGACACCATAAAGAATATCCAAAATCAAATTTAGAAATATAAAACATGCCCACTTTATCCTTTAACTTATCAGTAGTTCATGATAAGTCAACTAATTGAAACAATGGAAAAATTCATCAGAAAAAAAACAAGAAAACAGTAATATTTCAAAAATCTCTACGTTTTTTTTTGTTTTCCTCCAGCAGTATACATTTCTATCCTAATGCCATGGAAAGGCACACATTATAATTCAAAAGAGAGCCATCTGAAATTAAATCTATTTCCTATTAATTTTTCAAAAGAGTGCATCGGGAGGTAACCATTTTCTAAAAGACATCTATCGGAAAAAAAAAAATCTTGAAATGCTTTGATAAAACACAAGGGGAGAAAAATCTGAAACCACTCATAATGTAAACGGAATCCATTAAGTTTTTACTAGATATTTATATGTAAATAAGGTGCAGATGTGATCACATGTATGAAATATAATTTGATGAAATAAAAAATGCACCAAGTCTCTTATCTGGCCTACCCAGCAGGGGAGATACAATATCTAAAGTGATAGGCTTTACAGATCTTTTATTATTGCTTGTCATTCTCCAAATAATGCAGTTGTGAATTTTAAGCTAAACAGCTTCCATTACAATGATATATCTTCCATACATCAAGTGACAAAACAGGCTGTGTCCCTTGAGGGGGGAATATTTGCTCAATTTACAGATTAAATCAAATGATTTCAGCAAAAAAGAAGCTCTTTTTTTCTCTCACATCCATTTAACCTCCTGGCTGACATGAGACTGAATGTGGGGACTAAATTGGATGCTTTTTTTCCTTTTCTGACATCCCAAATTATAGCATTGTTCATGGTTTTCAGACCAGCAAGAACACATGTAAATGACACAAAGACAATCCAGGTTCATCTAACAGAAACTGTAGCTTATCGTGTTCTTGAAATAAGGGCTTTGTTCACAATTGCACACAAACAATTAGAGGTAGAAAATGTATCCTTGTTATTTTTCTTATAGTTATAAGGTTATCTTTAAGGAAGGAAGTTGCTGGTAAAGGATTCACTTGAAGCAGTACAAAGTACAAGATAGTTGTACAATCCAGTTAAGTTTTGTTATATATTTGTCATACTTCAGCTTGCAGAAATGATATAAAACTGAAGATCATTATTTAGGCTTTGCACAACTGACACGTGACATTTTGAGTTAAATTAATAAAAAAGCAAAACAGTGAAAGCCAAATCAATCAAAAGGAAAGTAGACCAAAGGAATGTTAAGGAGACAGTCATAGGAGTATTTTTTACTATGTACAGTACGTTTGCTTTTGTCTTCCCCATATGTCTACACAGTGTAAATTCTCCCTGCTTTTACCGTTTCCACTTAAGTGACAGCCAAAANTAGTCATAGGAGTATTTTTTACTTCCTCTCTATGTACAGTACGTTTGCTTTTGTCTTCCCCATATGTCTACACAGTGTAAATTCTCCCTGCTTTTACCGTTTCCACTTAAGTGACAGCCAAAACAGTTCAAAATTACTTTTTTTTTAAAGTAAGATACAGTAATTCTTCAGAATTTAAATCTAACTTAAAAAATGACATTTAAATAAATAGATTTATTTAAAAAATGAAAAGTGCAAAAATCTTTAGATGAAGCAAAACAGAAGGAAACAGCTGATAACCTCTGTGCACGTGTGGATCTGGTTTTGGATAAATTCATCACAGTATACCATAGAGATTATTACAATACATACAGTATTATTTTATCGCAGAACACTGTATGGTACTGCATAGTATTTATTTGTAGATTTTTAAATATATTTTGATTTTTATTCATGTTTTGATTTCTTTTATTGTGAATAAGCGTTGATTAAAAAAAAAAAAAAAAGGTTTCCACATGGACACAGCAATACAGGTATTAATTTTAAAGACCTAATGTAGCCAAATTTCGCATATATCGAGTTTGGATACCCAGTAATTTTTGTATTAAAGTGAGCACTTTCAATACAATAATATAATATAAAATATTAAAACAATGACTCAATACAGACAACTTGTCAAAGCTGATACTGTAACATAAACCCTACCTGATCTTGCTAGACACCTATTAACATCAGTTGAGGTCAAGGGGCACCCAGTACCAAGCCCATTCTTAAGATGACGGCTGTCACTGGTTGAAGAAAAAGAAGAGGGTTACAAAAACCAATTCACCACACATCAAGTTTTCAAGACGTTGAGATGAGTCACAGCTACAAACCTTAATGCTTATTGGCTGTTGGTGATTATGGTGATGGCATTGATTGAAAAACCAATTTTGCCCTGGTGAATTCCTCAACATAGTCTCATTTGCATATCAGAAGGCAATTATTACATGCTGCAAGCTCAAACTTGGATTTTGTCTTGCACATCCACCCAAGTAATTAGCAATGACAGCAATATTCTGGTCAGGCAAGCAGACAATATTCTTGTCTAGGAGAAAGCTGAGAAATTTCTATGAATGCCTGATATAGGGATTCATAAAAATGTCATCTCTGTCCACCACCACCCGGAAGTGTGAACCCAACTGCAGGACATGTTAACACTTTCATTAAGTACAATCTGGGTTTCAGCGCCTTTTTTCAGGTCCTACTTGGTATCTGGTTAGGAAAGAAGTCAATTCTTTACAGACCATTTAATTGGTTGTTGTACTGTGATTATCTAAGCAACTTTGAAGACACGCATAGTGTATGCACAGCTACTTGGGAAAAGTATAATAGACTTGGAGAAAACACAATGGAAAAGTGTTTTCATTGCCGAATGGATAAGACTTAGTTTTCCATGATAGTCATTGTTTTATTTTTAAATATATAATTTTATATACTGTAGGAGATCTGGTAATATAACATTAATATACTGCTCTTCTGGCAATCTGAAATATGGTTTATTTCAAGACCTAAATGTTATCTTTAATATAAAATGTATGTGTCACACCCCCAGCTCTGCCTGCTGTCCCGCCCGACTCCATAATCGCCGGCACCTGCTCCTTGTTTCCTCTAGCAGGGTATAAAACCTGTGTAGCCCGACAAGCCAGTGTGAAGTGTTGTCCATGCTACTACTGAGTGGCTTGCCTGTTAGCTGGCCCTGTGTTTGGCCACTGATTTTAGCCTGACCACTTCATGTACCTTGTTGACTTCTGGATCTGACCCTTGCCTGTGTTGTGACCACCACTTTGGAACTTCCCTCGACAATAAACACCATTTGCTATCTCGCGCCTGCACACGTCTGCTTCCTGCCAATGGTGTCACAGTATGTCGTGTAACAATAATTAAACTGAAGTTTAATTAAGCTAAACATTGGGCTGTTAATGATGAAAAAGGGTACCAGTTACAAATGTGGAAATTTAACTTAAAGATTGTTTAAAGAGTTTAAGTTTCTGTAGGAATTCTAAACAAGTTGCTGGCAGGACTTCTTTTGCATGCATCGTGTAACAATTCAATTACAGTGCCAAAGCATTTGTTTATCAAATTTTTTTCTTACAAAATCTTGATCATAAATGTTTTAAAACTGTTTTGCAAAAAACAGAATTGCAAAGCTAATGAAGCCCATTTGGGCCAAATACTACATGTTTTCACTAAATCATTCCAATACCTTGCTTTTGTGCATATTGTAGTGAGCAACAGACAGTCATCTTCCTTTACAATTGTAAAGTTCTGGAAAGTATTAAGGGCTTTTAAATATATGCATTCAATATTTTAATATTTTTTGTTTTTGGTATTCAGTATTTCTGCATTCATTCACTAATAAAAATAAAGTCTCCTCTAAGGGATACTAAAAGTGTATGAAAAAGCAGTCCCCTTTGTACTGTTTTGTCTAAAAAAAATTTTAAGCTGTGCCCTGTACTGAGATATAATGCTAATATAAAAACAGAAATACCTGTAGACTCTTCTGAAGGTTTCTTTCATCCAGTTGAAGAAAAAACTGAGGGAGCCAACAAGTCTGTTTAATCCCTTTGAAAATGCTGCAGAGCATTCAAACCAT
The DNA here is from genome assembly GCA_900497675.1 of Arapaima gigas. Taxonomy (NCBI): domain Eukaryota; kingdom Metazoa; phylum Chordata; class Actinopteri; order Osteoglossiformes; family Osteoglossidae; genus Arapaima; species Arapaima gigas. The sequence goes on from UFQX01000027.1 coordinate 568,680, forward strand.
CAGTATGATCAATATTAGTTTATGAATTCAAAATAATATAAAAAATAACATTTTTATATTATTTATAACTTAAAGTACATTAGTAAAACCATGTAAATTGTCATGTAAATAGTAAGCATCCTTGAGCAAGCACACTATAAAAAGTCTTCCTTGTGTTCAGTGATCCATTGCTCTGCTAAAGAAGATGTTCCACTGAAACTTGAAGGTCTTGAGAGTGGAGCTACACAAGTTTTTATTACGTATTTTGTACATCGATCGTCCAAAGGCTACTGTGTACCCATGACTTAATAAAGAAATTTGATTTAACTCCACGTTTGGATAATTTTCTTATCTTTCTCTTAAAACTTCCCACCCTTTTATACAGCTTAAAAAGATAACATACTTACCTAGGAATTTTACCTGTCGTCATATCACACATTGATTTGAATCCAGAATATTTTTGGGTAGCAGTCCTACAGTGTTGATCCTGTTGACCTTATATTGTTATTTCTAACTTAATTCAACTTAATAGCCAAGTAAAAAAAAAAAACAATTTTCTTCTACTAAAATCCTCAAGACTGTTTCAGATTTTATTTTTGATTTTGAAAGGAATAACATTTTCCTATAACAGTATAATCACCAAGAAATCTTATTTTATCTGAATGTCATTAACTTGTCTTGAAGTTGGAGGTATCACCACCAGCATTTAATCTACTGGCCCTAATTGCCAAAGAACAGAACAGATGACCTGGCCTTGTGAAAATAAAGGTATCGATTAAAGTAGGAGGTCCTTTTTCCTGAATTTTTGCAATGTTTGAATACAATTTTTTAGACATGTAAGCATAGTATAATCCAAGTCTTTTATATCACAGTTTATCATTCACTCTGGACCTGCAAGAGAAACCAGCAAAAGGATTCATGAAAACAAATGTTCCACACTGTTTCACGTTATTACACACCATCAAAGCAGAAATAGTGAAAAGGTTTCCATACTGCTTCACTGACTATGGTCCCTTAAAATCCACTCTCACTATGGTGACATTGATAGGTGGGGCACTTAATCCTAGAAACTATAGCCATGATCAATTATTTACACAAATTGTGGCTCTTACACAGTATCTTCTACAGTCCTACCTCTTGGTGTCTTTCACTGAAAATTCTTGAGGCACTTTGGATGCTCTCAACAAAGAACATACCCGGAGACAAAAAAAAAAAAAACAGATCTGCCCATCCTTTCTTTTGTGTGCTGAATCGATCATATATTTCTATCCCCCGAGCTGAGTAATTCCAAGCCATTTCAGCATGCAGCAGAACATTGTAGTATCTTCATTTAGCTGTTAACAGTTGCCTTAAGAGGGATATAAAAGTCACCTTGCTGCGGTGGGTGGTGTCTGGTGCAGAAAGACACTGTATTTGAAGTGTCAGTGGGTGAACTTACCTTATTCATTTAGTTGACATTTTTCTCTCAAGGACATTACAACTGCTTACCCATTTATACAGCTGGCTATTTTTTACTGGAGCAGTTTTAGAGTAGTATATTTCTCTGAAAGGTACAACAGTAAGAGGTAAGATCCAATCTCGGGTCCAAGACAAGAGGCAACAGCGCTAACCAGTACAATACCTACTGTCCTATTTATGACTGTTAGTGACTTTCCCTTAATTTATGACTTACTTATGACTTATGAACTTATGGCTAATTTCTTAAATGAATATAAAACCACAACTTCACTCAAAGTGTAAAGAGAAAAAATTCTTCAGACTAAATTGCTAAATGGAACCAAAACCAAAAGTAACTCAGACAAGAAAACACAACTATCACCTTCTCCTTTTCTTCTACTAAATACTGCTGCTACAGTCTTAATAAACCATAAGCAGCTACACAAGGTGTGTGTTTGTCCTTAAGGAGCCCTATCACTTGTAAGTTAAAGAGACAGGCGTCTAACCTCAGTCGCAACCTGTCATAGAGATGGTCCCATGAAATGCCTATAGAGCTGAAAAAAGAAAACAAACATGCAATAAAAAGACAAAAATCTGTTTACTGTAAGAGCTTAGCAGCTGTCCCCAGTTTAGAGAAACATTTGTTAGGACATAGACATTACCCTTGTTTTTTTAGACAGTCAATTTCAAACATCTTTGCCGCTGCTCTGTTTCTCACACGTACTAAGGAGGAGGACTGTGGACACCACATGGAGAAAGTGTGGAAGATGTTTTGAAACTGGAAGCAGTAGTGAGAAAAGTAAGCCAGAGAGAAAGTGGAGGTTGTGTTTGCCCTGAGACTAGCTGCTTGTCTGGGCCTTATCAGCCCGGTCCAAAAACATGTGTTTCAGGTTAATTAGTCACTTTAAACTGTCTATAATTTCTGCATATGTGTTATTGTCTGCATGTCTGATCACCTTCTGACGGACTGGTGTTCCATCCAGGATGTGATGTCCTAACCTTGTGCCTTGGGATTCTGAGATGGACTCCAAACTGCCTCAACCCTGAGCAGAATAAAGGAGCTAAGAATAGCATTAATGAGCAGACGAACTGAACTGAGCTGATTAATGACAGCAGTGCTCTAATCCAGAAAGAAATTTCTCAGAAGTGCTAGAATTTGAGAGACTGTAAGACTTCGACAGCACTGTTAAAAGACATTCAGCATATGAGTTTATTTATTATATGTCTTTTTTATTGTTCATTTTTTTAGGCTGTTAGTCTTTCCATCATCAACGCTGGGTAGAAAAGCAAACAGATCACTTGCTGACAGCTCATAGCAAGTAATTTCTCAGCGTTTATGTTTTATGAACTGTTCTACTTTTGTTCTATCTCTACTGAATCCATCTTCATGCATAACCAAGTGAGCCATCTTTCAAATGAGAGAGTGGCCTGAATTCAGAAAGCAAAATCCTGTCGCAGGATTTGAAAGTCCAAGCGGTTTTCAAAACTTTCTTTGAAGTTCCATGTTTTTGCAGTAGCTTAGAATAAAAAACTGCTGTTGATGTATTATTCCTATGCCATGTGACACCTTCACAAACAAACCATGCTTCATGAATCCTTTAATGGAAATGTATTTTTTACATTTCCTGTTGGTTAAATCAGAGGCTTGGGATCTTAATTCCTTAGCTGTCTGTCAGTGGAGTACATTGTGGTGAATTATTATTGTTCTCCCAAACAAATTGCTGGCTTTATATGTGATGTAATGATTGCAGTCTATGCTTACCTGCAAGAGAGCAGCTGATGAACAGTGGACTGAAAATGCAACTCTACAGAAAGCATCTCACGGCTGTTGTTTTTCCCCCTTATTACCCATCTCTGCTCTAAGTTATATTTGTGGTGCTCATTCTATAGAGTGATGCTTTGCTTAGGACATTTTTAATGCAGTCCAATGTGCTACTCAGTCAGCAGTGTGATATTTTCTTTATTGCTATCTTTAATGTAGCATAAATCTTTATCTTTTCACTTTATGGACTGCAGGCTTCACCGCATGACACAACATGCTTGGAAAAAAGTGCTGTAAAAGTCCCCATTCCAGTCCCCCTGTAGGCAACCAGCTGACCGTAGGTGTCACTGAGAGCAATGATGGAGACAGAAAACCAGTCATCTTACCCTTTGCCTCCTTGCTAAAGATGGTTATTATTATTATCAAACCCAGTTTATGGCTCTCAAACTAAACCTACTTTTAAAGCCACACAGCATTAACAAAGAGGATAAATAAACCTTGTTGCAAAAAATATGTGAGTCATGAAATGTGCATTCTTAGAAATGCTGATTTATTACCAAGTACTTTTGTGCAGTTGAATATGCCAGGAATTTCCATCAGTTACCAGCAGTGGCAGAGCGTTGGGAAAAAAGCGTATATTAAAAGCAAAGACTGAGTCTGTGAAAGTAATGGGGTGTGAGGATGTGACATAAGGCAAAATGAGCACACCCAGAGAAACATTCACTTTAGAAATGTCCAGCACTATCTTGTTGGCACCAAAGGCAGTGTGCTGAAAGTATGGCAGAAGATATGTTCCTTTTCCTTGGTGGTTCACAATGACGTGTACCCCATTGAGTCTCCACCTGCACAATGGTCCCACTTGAGCTACAAAACTGCACAGTGTGGCAAATTAACCCTCAGTACAGGATTAATACTGAGGAGAGGTTGTTATTTGTTTCTGTAGAGTGCACAGGTGAGGAAGTAAGGTATCTTTCTCAATAGCCATTTGAGAGGAATCATGCTATGCTGAAAGCAAGCGCTTATATCTAGACATTAGACACTGGATGACTACAGTGAGCCATCATTATCCATGTCATTTTTGTATAATGTGAAATTTAAAATTGGGATTTCCTTTGAGTATGAAAAGTTGTTAAATGTATGAATGCAGTATGCCCTTTGAAATGAAATGCGTGTATGCTGTTTATGTAAAAGATGACAATGATACCTTGTAAAGGAATTCTAAAACTTATGAAAAGATGTAAAGGAAATAACTAACCTTAAATTTAAGTCCCACTACAATTTTTGTATAAGTACCTTTTGGGAGCAGGGAGTACTGGTTAAAGTCCAAGAATGTGGTCTTTTATGGTGTAGCAAAAAGTGTAAGGGAGATGCCTAATCTGTAAGTTAAATATTCATAGTTCAATGAAATGGTATGACTGTAACTTGCAAAAACTATCAGCAAAGCTTAAATCTGGTAATTATTTTTCCACTGTCGATGGTAATAATCATACTAACACAAAATAATAAGGGCGATTCTTTTACAAATTGCCAAGTGGCCCTTTTAGTGCAGTAGTAGAGTTACTTTCCAGCATTAACCTCACTGCTGATGCGGTTTGGATCAATGAACTTTTCAGGCATATCCAATCCAGTCGGATCACATTGAAAATCACTGCAGCAACATGGACCCGGAATTGAAGTGCAGCAAATGGCACAAAACAGGGACACTGAGTAAATCAATTGTGTAAATGTGGAATTATCTCCCACAGGATGTGTGTTAATGTTCTCTGTGATGGGTGGACTGGAGATTTTTTTTTCTTTTTTCCAGAAACTTTGTGAGCCATTGTCCAACAACCCGATTTTAAAAATGGTGCTACAAACTGTAAAGTTGCCAAAGTATTCATTTTAACCACATTATGTGCTGGTAATTTATATTTTGAATTTTGTATGTATATTGGCAAACAATGCAAATATGAGTGTTTAAAAAGTTGGTGAACAAGGTCCACATGAACTAAAACACATACTGTATGGACTCTGCTAATATGCAGGCTGTAGGCCAGGCTTTTGAAATTATTTCGGCCTACTAGTGCATCTAATATTTTCCCTCACATTTTTATGACCTATTACATTATCCAGCTCAGTGACTGAATCATAGAGGGTTGTCAACACTACCATGTATTTAAAATGGCTATATTGATTCAAAGTCCTTCTAGATGCATGATCTCTGCTGATGGAGTGGAACAGAGGAGAAAAACATGTTTGGGCAACAAGGCATTTTTGCAATTTATTGTATACGCCTCAAAACACAAAGTCCAAGTGCTACAAGCATTATCATGCGCAGCTATTTGTTTTGATTTCAGATAGTGTTGTAATATCCATTGATAGGATATCATAATACAATATGCTCTTTATATCACTTCTTTGCACAAAACATCATTTAAGCTTTAACCAGTTATTATCAGTACAACGATTAAATAATTTTACTGATGCATAAGAAAGACGGCGGAAAATAAGATCTTACTGAAGCCATTCTGAGTATAACATTTAAATTTCCTATAGATACGAGTTAAACAGCATTAGAAAAAGTGAATGACCTTTAATTCCAGTTGGATTTAGTACAGTGGTGCAGAACTCAGCTCCAACACTGTGCCATGCACTGCACTCCTCTTTTCAGATAACCAATGTTGTGCTGTAGTGTCCCAATACCCAGATAGCACAGTGCCCAGGAGCTCATGGGCTCAGCGCAGAGAGGCTTTTTACAGCAGAAGCCCATAAAGGTAAACAGTGCTCACCCAGGCAGGACGGACAACAGCACGCAGATCGCCTCCCTCGCTCTGAACAGCACTCTCCGACTACTCAGGAGATAAAGGCCATTGTAAAGCACCCGCAGCAGACCGTGTATCCTCACTCCTGTGCATCCTCAACACCATTTTTTACAACGGTCACTATTATAAAGCTCAATTTCTCAGGTCACATCTCCTGTCCTGTTTCTTCCTCCCTACCAAGTTCCTGTAGCAGGCACTGGATTTAAAAGATACGGTTTAGTGACTCAGGCAACAGGGTATGCAAGGCTTACTGTGGTGAACCACATTTAATTTTATTGTACGTGGAACATTAATGCTGGATAACAATGATGCAATCAACAACAGTCTTGCATTTCAATATTCCACTATCAAATGCAAAACCATATGCAAACATGCACATATCACCATGTCTAAAAAAAAATGTAGGTACTTTTTTTCATTTTGCTTTCATTTACTACACTGGACATGATGTATAGTCAGTGTGACATTGCATAAATGTAACAATATTATAGACATGCATGCAGGTAAAATAAATAGCAAAACACTCAGACTGTAAACAAAGTTGCTTACTGACGATGCTGTGCATATGGATTTTAGTTTTCCCAGTTTTTTTATATAAAAGTGAAATTTGAAAGTGCTATTTGTAGTACCTCTAGGTCTCTGTGGTTAGAAGAGTACCTATTGAAATAATCAGAATTTTTTGTTAAAGCTTAGTGCATCTGGCAAGCGCACAAGACACACACCTTCACTGCCTATGGAGCAAAATTGGGGAACTTTGAAGGGACAGTTCGCAGTGGTACCAGGACATGGACAAGCAGAGCATGTGAGCAGCACAACAGTGTCACTATACTTTGTGCATGAGTTCTGGTAAATTTGTGTGCTTTTCGAGGCTCTTTACTTTGAGCTGCTCTCATTAGACTGCTTTATTTATAAGTTGCATACATAAAAATAAAAAAAGAATGAAGGATGCATTTTCTGTAACCTATTTGATATGATTAAGCACACCCTATTCACATGCAGCCTGTGATTATTCTGTGATTATTCTTTACTTCTTTGATACTTTCTGTGGTTTACAGCTGTGCCAAAATGTAGGCCTATATATCCAAGGTTAATGTAACATAACAGGTAACTGCCTGATAAATATTCAAATGAAGCTCTGAATGAACAGTTAAGTTGCTAATTGACTGGCAAAAGAAACAAGTGCAAAATTACACCACTGCCTTCAGAAACCAAAAGTCAAGTTTTCCAAGATATCAAAAGTCAAGAATCAGGAATTCTTGGGTGTTTCACACCCTTATACAGCAAGTATACAATGGAGCACAAAATTAACTATGTAAATAGGGGAAAGAAAATAATACTATATTTAATATATTTAAAAAGAGAACAATATACATAAAATGCAGAATATTTCTGAATATTTTAATTTTTGTTGGTGCCAGTGAGTGAAATATACTTTGAAAATATGTGAAACTCTTTTGTACTATATTATTTGGTATAAAATAGAAGTGGAGAACCACAGAACCAAGATCCTGTGGGACTTCCACATCCAGACACATAAACAGGTACTGGGCAGCCAACCAGATATAGTGGTAATAGACAAGGAGGACAAAACAGCAGTGCTGATAGATGTGGTGATTTCAAGTGACAGAAACATCAGAAAGAAGGAATATGAGAAGCTGGAGATATACCAGGGCTTGAAAGAAGAATTGGAGAGAATGTGGAAAGTGTAGTCCCACTGGAGATAGATGCACTTGTGGTTGTGACCCCTAAGCTGGAGAAGTGGTTCCATCACATCCAAGGTATGGCAACATGGGTCTCAATCCAGAAGACTGCAATCCTAGGAACAGCAAAAATGTTGCACCCTTAATTGTCACTGTCACTGCTATCGAACACACAAAAACGGAGAAAAATGTTGTACCCTCAAACCCCTAGGCTTCGTACCAGAATATATTATAATATTTATATATGCATGGATGAGGAGGTGAAAAACTAAAGATAATTACAGATAAAACTAAAGATAACAAATAAACAGACAAAAAATACTTTATAAAAATAATATAAAATTATGTTTTAAGAATGGTTAAAAAAGCTGTTAAGATCTAGCAATTTTGTGTGTGCAACAATGGCATCCTTGTTTGTCATCACCGCATCAATATGGTCATTGAAACCAGCAGGACATGAATGCAGTGCAGCTGTGTTTCCGCTGTGCTTTGAAGAGCCACGGAGGTCCTGCTGCGAGGGCCTGCGGGGGGAGCATACTTGGAGAGCCCGGTGGGGACCAGAAGGAGGTGCCGCTGACAGCAGGGATGGCAGCACAGCGTTCCTAGAAGTCCCAGTAGGAGATTCTACCAAGGTAGAAGGTCCTCCTTCACTGTTTTTAACAAAAACCCCAGACACCACCATTATAGTGGACTTGCTATATATCATTTATTGATTTGGAAGATGTCCTGTTTAGGGTGACTTACTAAAGCAGTGGGCGAGAAAAGGATTTGCTCTGCTGCTGAAGTTATTATTTGGTGATGTGATGTAATACACAGGGGAATAAACTGTCCAGGATAACATAATTCAAAATATGTGTTATATGTAGTATACAGTAGGTTACATTTAACAATGAAATGATTGCAATCCAGTGAAAGGGTACCCTCTGTAAGAGTCAAAGATAGATTTGTGTAACACACGCCATCTCTTTGTGCCATAGTGTCGTTCACTGAAGAATTTGACATGGAAAATTTCAAGCACATTATTCAAAAAAATGTTACTATTATTTACCACATTAACGTAAATTTCTGTTACTCAAAAAATGTATCTGAATAAAAATAAACAGATGTTAAAATATGACATTCATTACTCTCTGTTGTATGTTGTTTCTTGTTAAAGCATCTGTTTTTAAATTATGTTTTAAAATGCACATACTGTGCAACTGTACAGAAAGCTGGACATGTACTGTGAAAGTTGTCCATTTCAAATTCCATTCCTTACTGTAGTGAGGTAGCAGAGCTCTCGGTGAATGCTAATACAACTCATTTTCTGCATCGTTCAGATGTAAACTGGATGATGCACTTGCATTAAAAATAGAAAGCACTACATTTTTAAAAAGGGCTAACCATGTTCCGTGTAACATTTTCTCAGTGCACTGACATCCCCACACACCCACATGCAAACACCAGCATCTGTAAAACACACCAACGTGCACACGCAAGCACCTGTCAGTGATGGAGGGAGCTCTGGCAGCCAACTGCTGCTCTACTCACAAGGGACAGACCAGAGAAATCCTTCTTATATTGCCCATTTAATCTAGTTCAGTCCCCCAGGACCAAGTAAATATTGCTGTCAGCTTTTCATAAACGGTGTGGGGGGGGGATCAATTTTAATTGATTTCATAAAATGAATACATTTATTAAAGTGACACCCTGTTATGAATTTCTTTACTTGTTTAGCAATCCCCCTCTCCCCAACCCCAGGAGATTAAGCCCACCGCAAACTAGTCATGTACTTCATTACCTGTATCACTCTTAAAATTTCATTACACTCATATAATTGCACAGCATAGACAGGGGAAGGTTCGAAAATGCACAGGCTTTGGAGGCCATTCATTTTTCCTCCTGACTGGCCTGGAGGTACATGTGTCATTTCTTAGCTGGATAACGTGGGTCGTATTGTGCAGCACACAGGTTAAGAAACACAATTTTGCTTAAGAGGTGAACAAATGAGCTGCACAGTGCCAGTTTCCTATCACAGAACCAGCTGTGTATAAAGGAGCTGGGGAGCCCTGATGTGAGCCAGTTTCAAGCTGGTTTGTGCATGCCTCTTACCCTGCCCTACCTTAGGCAGAATATGACAGTAATGCAAGCGCATCTAGTCACACAATACCAATGGGCCATTTTTCCATAAGAAAAACACTGATTTACAATTTACAACAAGAATTAGTTACCGCATTTTAACAACAGGGCTGGTATCATCAAGATCAAGAGTACTGCGGCAGTTGTTGGATCCTGACCAGGAACCTTCAGACTGCAGAGTGAATTCCACGACCACTACATCGCCTGCTGCCCCATATTAGTGCGCAGTGCAGTACATCTTCATGGACTGGCTACCAGCACAGTACTGGTGTGTTTCTGCCTTCAGCTTCCTCTCACACATTTTAGATTTGCTGCAGCCTCGTGGCATAGCAAATACACTGCTCAGCACAGCAGTATGAATGCTTGAATGAGCGAAGGGATAAATAATTTAAAGCGCGTCTCAGCTGAACCGGCACATCCTTACAACACAGGCTGGTTGTTCTTCTCCTTCCGAGGCAATTAATTAACTTCTCCTGACTGGGATATTAACGGTTCCAGACGCCGCGCCGTTCACCACATTAATTGGTACTTAGCCGAGGTCACGTCTTCGCACCTGTAGCCAGGAGTTTCACTCACAATTAATAAGGTTATTTACATTTAATGATGGAGGGGGTGGTAACTTTGCCTTTCACCTAAATCTGAGTGTCAGGAGACGAGAACCGGAGGTGGGTCAGACCAAATAAATGACTCCCATGACGCGGTGATAAAAATGATCATGACAAAGAGAAACAAACACTTATACCTAAGACAACCATCATCAGTCAGTATGAAAATAATCGTCCCCACTTTTCCTAGAGGTGAAATGTTGCAGGAGGCCATCAAGAAACTTGAGGCCGGTTGTTATTTTGAGAAGTAGCCTTACTTCGATTAAATCCATTTTGTGTCACTCATGCTTTTAAAGGCCTTATAATTTCTGGGAGATTTTGAAATAGCGAGCAGTTTAACTGTGCCCTGAGCAATCGGGCACATTCAGACTAATATGAATTCATCTGACTGTAGTCTAATCCTTCTAGGTGGCACAAAGGCTGTATGTGGCAGGCTTACATTATTTGTTTGAGGAAATTGTTCTGCGTACAGTAGCACTAGAGCTAAATTAAAATCGAAAGCCATTTTTAAGCATAAAGCGCTCATTTCATTCGACACACAAGGCTGAATGTCCTCAGAGCTCTGATGGGGGGAAAAATAACTGTCACTGTCACTCCTACTGAACACACAAAAACGGGGAAAAAGGCAGAGGTGAAGGATGGCTTTGATTAGTATTCCTCAAGTGTGTGTGCAAAAGACAGAGACTGAGGGAGAGGCTGAGAGGGGGGTTACAGTCTATTGTTCGATATGTTGGAAGAGCACCAGGTTTATTCCATTGGCTTTAATGAACAGAGGCTTCCTCAAGCACAGTCACAGGGGGATAAAGATTCAGGATTATTTATACTGCTCAAATAATGGTTGTAGCTGTGCTGCTGCTTCCATAGTTCTTGTATCAACACCTGCTGGGATGGCAGGTTTCCCAGTTTCACACACTCGCACACACGCAAAAACCCCTGCATGTGTGCATTCCCTTTCACCATGATGCTGGCAAATAACAATTGAGGCACAAGGAATTTTGCTATAAAATCTAATTATACTTCAGAAGTGGCATGTAAGACATTATTGAACAAAGAATTTTGAAAGGTGGGATCAATATAAGACCAGAACAACGTCGAAGAATGCCAGAGAGTAGGAGCCGAATGAAGTCACTGGGCCTTGGGGGTGCTTCCCGGTCTTTGGGCCCCACCAAGTGGCAGCAATGTGAACTGTGCTGGGAAAGCAGCTTTTGTTTCGGTTTTGAAGACCTGAGAGCCTGCCATATGATCTCCGCGGGTGACTCGAACACGCTATTGCTTATCGTTCTTGAAGCATCACACTTTACTATGACTATGTGCCACCCACTGACACATTACAAGTGCTGTTGGATTATGTAAAACCTTTGCTGTTGGTATTCATTTTTAGTTTCACTAAAACCTGGACATTTAGTTACAAAGCCAGGAAGAGATGGGTCATTCAAATGAGAAAGTACCTGGATGTTTTTAAAAAATTTTGGTGTGCATACAGTGTGTCACTATCTCCAGCAGCCTTTGCTTTCCTTCCTGCTCTGGCAATACACCATTTCACTTTGAAAGACCCTTTTTGGTTCATGCTAGCATGGCAGTGCAGGGAAAAAAAAAATCACCCAAAGGGCAAAAATTGCACTTTCCATAGAAGGACGCTGATTTATCCCAAATCACTGTCTGCCATACCCGTGAAGACGCTGTTACCACAAACATGCCTCTTGTTCTGGTCATGCTGACTGACAGGTTTAATCTGTGGTCTTCTGCTGCCCGTGGGCTGTTGATTAGATCTCTCGTACGCCATTATAGAGCTTTGCATTTTCCACATGAATTCCCCCGCCCGCACTAATGGTGCAGCCGTGTGACTTCGACTATTTAATAAGAAGCACATCCTGGTTATTCATTCTACTTTGCGACTTTAATAAACCACTTGCAAAATTGCGTGTCACACCCCGTAGAGGTGAAGGATCCCGTTGGATGTTAACCATGCCCATTTAACTCTCAGAAGGCTTTATGAAAATACCCATGACTCTTTATAACAGTTGGGTTGCATGATCTTGTCCCATCTTCGACTTTAAATTACTAAAAAGAACTACTACACTGTAGACTGATTGTATAGTTCCTGTATGGGTCAGGACTTGTACAAATGGATGTGCTAGTAGATCAAATGTAAATAGCATGACTTTACTATCCCATGACACTAGTGGCCATACAAAGTGGGTATAATCTTTGAACTTAATCTCAGATATGTCAGTCTAAATCCTTTTCTATGGTGCACTACAAGATTCGGTCTCGGGTTATATCATGGCCTCACATGTCCAGTGTTCCTGTCACATTGTGTTAAGTTGACAGCAGAGGTCAAGATCCCCTTGCAAAGTAGAGGCTTCAATTCTCATGTGACCCAGGGGCAAAGGAACGAGGTCCATGTCACTGTGGTGCGTTTAAATGTTACTAGTGTCAGTGCTCTCAGTGACAAAGGAAAGTGGCAGGCTGAGTGGACCAGTGCAAACCTGTCACTCCACATGGCCCTTATCAGAAAGTGTGTCCTGTGGTGGTCTGTGTACGGCAAAGTGCGGTGTTGTGTTCTATACAAAATAATGGAGACACGCTGAATGTATTCGCCTACAGAACTGAAACCACAGAGCAATGCTGGCACAAATGTCTCGTGATAGAATTTTGTTTTCCTGCTCAATGCAAAATCTGCAACAACTTCTGATACTGAAAATAAGCAGAGAGACTGTAATAAAGCTGAAGCCCATGATGAAACTGCAGTCACATTGTGTTTGCGATGTCATATTTCAGGTGGCGATGCTGTATTGTATAGAAGGCCTGGTAGGATGCTTGTGCTGTTATTTGTTTTTTTTTTCCCTAACCAAAATTTAGTTATGTAATATTAAACTATTCTCAAGTGAAACAATTAATGGGTACAGATAAGAAAAAAATATTTTTGAATAACCTCAGAAAATACTCGGAATAAACACGAGGTTCTTTAGGGAGCATTAAACACTAAATATGTGGAAATCACAGAACCAATTTATGGATACTGAGCTAATTTTCCAGAAATATAGATGTTCAAGGCCAAATACTGTCATAAATGTTAGTGATAAATACCATTCTGCTTGCTGCATATTTAAAACAAGGGAACACTTTTTAGATCAATTATTCAGAAACTTGAGTGGCCACTGGTGTGATCTCCCTCAGGGTCTCACTGTCAGTGCTGTATATTCACTCTTCTTTATATGAAACCAATATCCTTCAGCTTGCCAGGACATAATCATAATAACTGCAGCCTTAATTTCAAGGGATTTTAATGGAAAACATACCTCTGTTACATCTACATTGCATTTGCATGACTAAATTATGGAAATAAGGTTGGTGTTTTTTTCCTCCAAGAACTTATAAATATTACAAAATGGTGCATATTTTCAGTATTATAATTGCAGATTGGCTTAATGGAATAATCCATTATGTGACTACATGAAGGTTTCACTGTCCCCAATTCGATTGATTGAGATGAATCACGCTGCAGTAAAGTTATTTTAAAAGTTCACTCTATGCATAATGGAAGTATACTTTCAAATATGACAGAGAAGTCAAGAGAAAGGAGTGTAGCTGCACAGATAAATGCAAATAAAATGTTTTATTAATTTAAACACGGCCACTACTAAACACCAAAATTCCAACAATATTCTACATTAATCCAGAGTCAGTCAATCAGTCAACCAATCTGCCAGTTGTTCTACTTATCCATTGACACTGTGTATTTCTCCATAAATCTTTCCTTTAGAAATTCTTCAAGGATCGTACAGTATTGTTTCAGAATGGTGATAAGTCATCAATATGTAGGATTTTAACTAAAGGAATTAAATGTCCTGATGCTGTGGTAAGAGTAATAAGATTTCTGGTGTTCCCTCAAGCTGAACAGTATCAGAGTCAGTGTGAGAATAGGTGTTGAGAGGAGACCTGTCTGCATTCCACCTGTCAGGCAGCATCATGTGGACCTTCTCCACTGAGACCCTTTTTGTTTGAATCAGGAGTTTCCTCCATCCAACTGGAAAATGGGGAGAAGGAGCTGATGGCTGAGACTGTGGGAGTTTTCTGTGGTCCAGTGGTTTTGTTTTATCTGCGCAGCTCTAAAAGTTACTGATTTTCTCCAAGCTTTGTTCCACCAATATAAAAGTATCCCTTCAGTCATGTCAGACATTATGACTTGTACTTATGAAAGCTGCTCCCTTTGCATTTTGTTTTGTTTACAGCTTTCATACCCCGACAGTTTATTTATTCAGCATGTTGCACTTCAGAGGTGCTCTTCCCTTTTTCCACATAATTATTTCTGACAGATTGGTACAAACAGGCATAATGATATAAATGGCCTGTACTGACTAAAAATATTACAGTTTCAAATGACAAATTCACATTATTCACAGGAATTACATCATATCATTATACAAAATTTTATTTATGTATGAAAATATTCCCAAAAGTAACATAAAAAGCCAAACACTGACTCACCTTATTACCACAGGAAAGGTGCACACAAATAATACAGACACAGACATATCAGCGATTCAATTATTGACCATATTCTTGCAATTAAATGCCAGCCTAGCTGATCCTGACCATGTTCTGTATACTTGTATTGGTGACAAGAATTATTTAGGGTCTTCCTTCTCTCAAATAACATTCAGGAAGAACTTTTTTTGCAACTGATAAGCATGGATTTTTTAAAGCTCTCTAATCAGCTCCTATTTACCATTTCGGAATCATTGTGTGTGTGTGTGTGTGTGTGTGTGTGTGTGTGTCCATATATATGCAGTGGTGGCTCGGTTGGCTCACAGCTCCTCAGCTGTTTGGATGTGAGTATAAATTTGGCTCAGTTTGTGTGGAGTTTGCTTTGTTTCCTATATCTTTGTAGATTTCCTCTCAGTTCTCTGGTTTCCTCCCACAATCCAGAGACATACAATTCAGCTTAACTGGTCATTCTAAATTGTCCATAGTTTGTGACTGGGTGGGTGTAGACAATCTGCAATGAATAAGTGGTTAATGATAATGGATGGTAGAATGGATATAATGGATAGATATAATTATTATAATAATACATTCCAGAATATGTGTGCATATGGAGGACAAACAAGAGAGAGCGAAAACCAAAAATTATTGTTTTACTGACTTGTCAAGAGATACTGTGAAATAGGTTTTTTGCAATGATAATTTGTAGATTAAGGCTAAAAGTAATTGTCTTGTTATTCCTTTAAAAGGATGAAAACATTGATACTTTTAGTATGTAATTTATGCTTTGCTGATGTTTCATAATGCCCATTCACACAATGGATATGTTTTGCTAAAGATGGTCTTAAAAAGGGATCAATAGAAGACATCAGAACTGGAAAAAATAAAATGCATAAGATTAAATGCTTCCATTGTTCTCCTCTTTGTCAAAATACCACAAGCAAATTATAATAAATGGCAATAAATTTTAAATTTTAAAAAGATACTTTTCTTCCAGTATTTTAGTTCCTTTTTTGCACCATTTGATAAAAATTCTTTTTTGAAAACAGATTTTTTTTAAAAACTCATAGGGACATTAATGCACAGCAGGGACAGAAAATAGGAGATTGTTTTTGTTGTTCATGCAAATTGACTTTATATTCACATTAAGGTTTTTGACTATAATTAACCAGGTAGTTACAGATAATGTATTATTGGAGGAAATTAAAGCTGTAAACGTAGAACTTGGCTAAATATATGTTATGGCTGTTTAGTCTGAGTTAAACTGTTTGAGATAATATCCCTGAAGCTGCATTTTCCTTTTAGGCATAATGCAAAAATGATTTTGACAGGCATATAGATAATTCTGAAAGTGTGCAAACTTTGATACAAAACACTACAGACATTTTATTGAGAGACTGTAAAAGGGAAGATGTATATTGTAAAATAGGTGGAATAGTGCTGGCACCATATAGTTCCTGAGCTGTGTGTTTGCATATGAGGCAAAAATCTAGCTTCGCCCACCGTGGAGCTTGAATGTTCTGGTGTTCACACTGGCTTCTCCAGGGTGCTCCAGATTCCTTCCAAACTCCAAAGACTTGTTTGACACGGACTGGTGATGTGGTGACTCAAAATTTCCATTTGTGTGAATGTGACTGAATGACTGTGTAGGCATGTCATTGCCCTGTGATGGACTGGCATTCTATCCAGAGTGTATACTGCCTCGTACCCTATGCTTCCAGAAAAGACACGTGCAGCACCATTTATGTCTAATCCTTAACATTAATTACTAGGAATAAAAGCTGAGGTTAGTTGGACTGATCATATATCATGTTATGATATTATCGACATGCTCTTGCACACAATGCGTGATGGCAACATCAACACTAAATAGGTAGTCAGGCTAAACATGCCCATTATTTAAAAAAATACCTTTTTTTCTTAATACAATTACTATGCATGGACTATTTTCATTTAGTATGCTCTGTAAGCCACTGGCCTTTTAGTTATAGCAGGTAAATCTTTCTACAACATACAATGAATGTCACATATTACTATTCAAAAAATGAAATGTAATCTATAAAAACGTAAAGCATGATTTTAAATCAGGGAAACAAGTGTTTGCATAATCAGGATACATTTTTCAGGTTTGCCAGCCCTTTAGGTGAGTGCCTGTTGGGCGATGGCTGATTGAATTGAAAGCAGGCGAACGGATCCTCTGCTATTCCTCTGTGTTCCCTAAATTGAACCATAAATCATAACTGGCCGATAATGACAGTTCCTCCAACTCACAATTACATTACTCTTGAAACACGAAAGGGTGGGATAGCTTTTATTTTCCACTCTTAATCTTCACCTGCATTCTCTGGTTCAACCCTGTGGTTTTGGAGGGGGGAAAAAAGAAGAAAACTTTTCTCATGCTAGAATAAAAACTGTTGTATTGATGAATGCTTTGTTTTATGCTTTCCACGAAGTAACTTCAGCAGCATTTTTTTTCTTTAATAAAAAATTCAGTATGGATCATAACCCTGGGCAAGTGGCCATAGTATCGATAGGAGTTTAGTGTTGGGGCTAAAGATGAAAAACAACTCTTTCACTGCCCATCTCCAAGGCATTTTCATCTGATGACCTCTCCTCTGTACTCAGCCAAAAAGTCAGATTGAATTATCCTGATGTGGCTTCAAGTGAACCGCTGTCCCCAAACTTACTGTCTGCTGTTCCTCCTTGTTCATACACACCACCTTGGTCCTCAGCATCTCTGGGACACAGAATTGTGAGACTCCAACCCCAATGGTCAGTAGGGCTGCTCCTCTACCCCTGATTCAAGGATAGTAATACAGAGCTAAGTGTCAAGCACTACAAGTTGTTTTTTCGTTCCTACCAATTCATTTGTCACTTGAAGAAAAAAAAAACATGTTGTTGCCCTTGTGCCTGACATCGGTTTGCAAACTTAACATGCAAAGCCAGTACACAGCCTGGTAAACAAAAACCCTTAAAAACAGCAGAGGCGAAGGACAGCATGTTTGTGTTCTTCCACATTACCGCCTGTAGTCTAATTATCACATTTATCACAGAATTTACATTGCAATTTTTGTTACATTTAATTTCACTGAATACCTTGTTTCCTGCCTTGTTCATTTCCACTCTTACTGGAACATAATTTGTATAGTTTGGTGAAAAAAAAAACAGCTTTGAAAGGTCCCTGCATTGCTGTATAACTGGAACAAAGCCATCTTTCAATTCAATTTTGTGAAAATTGCAAAATCAACTTGGGGTTCCAATAAACATCAAGATCAACAGGATGGCAGGCTAACCTTGGGTTGTCTTTATGTTCAGTCTGGTGTCACAATGGAGGGGTCTTCCTGAGGTACATCACTATATCAACACATCCTTCAGAGGCAACCTGTTCTTAATAAGGTGATGCTGATTTGAACACTAGTGATGAGGAAAAAAAAATGTCAACCTCTTCCATAAAGGAAAATTGTCAGTTTTTGAAGACAATTCTGTGGAGTTCTAAACATGTACTAGTTGATCTTTGCAGCATATCAAGGGTGCTTTAGTTTCATTAGCTTTGCCAAATAATGTTCTTCAGGAAAACTACAAACAAAAACCCTGAACCCTAACTGTTAACCCTTGAATCTCTTCTTTTTTTCTGACTCGGTTTGTTGCAAGAAATTAAAACTATTACTTTTAGAGTCAGTGTTGATTTAAGTAATCAGTTCTTTAAAATGTGAGTTTCAACATTTGGAAAATGCTGAAATGTTGGAGCTCAAATTGCAGATGTAACAGTTACAAAAACTGTTAAGTTGTTGAGGCAAGGAAAGCGATGTTTAAATTATGGCATATATGTCAAATAAGGCAAATATTACGTTGGAAAAAAATCTGTGTGCACAAACTGAAGCTGAGCAACAAGGATAGATGCACATCTACAAGGGGAATTTCTAAAGACTTCAAAAAGCCACAAAAATTACCAGACACGAATCAGCTGTGACCCAGTCTGAACAAATTGTACATTCAGATCTCCACAAAGCTGGTACTTACAGAAGGACTGCCATTTGGAAACCACTTGTATCGAAGGTCAGCGTGCAAAAATTCACTGGCTGAAATAAAAGTACAAAATTTAGGCCCCTAAGCACTAGGAAAGCTAATGGAGTCCGGTGTATCATGTTTTATACTTTCTTCCTGCATTTCATTTGGTAATTTATTTTTGGCGTTTCTAAAGTGTTATCCAACCTTTTGATTATTTTCATAGCTTAAATGCTGGATCTAGGTTGGTTTCCATTAAATTGACTACACTATTTCCTTTAGTCTGTTTCTTATTCATTCTGTTCATTCCTGAGCACCTCTTTGAAGTCAAAAACTCAGTCCTGCTGACTTTGTATTCTAATACATGTTTAACTATATATTGTGCAAATTATTATATACAAAACATACTGAGGTGCTTAGGGGAAACAGGCCCACAATGCACACAACACCATGGTCACATACACGTAATACCACAATCACACACATACATGCACATAGCATGGACACATACTCCATAACTTCTCAAAAAACTCCCAGTTTAGATATTTCATAAAAATATTTTTCTTAGATGGTTATTTTATGTTTTCTGCATTAGTGTTTTAATGGGAAAGTGACAGACTTCCAATCACTCCTTTTGTAAAAAAAATGAAAATTCTCCGTAGGCATATCACCCAGTGTATCATTAAAAAAAATATAACAACTAGGTTCTAATGATCGATGACATGATGTGTAGATTAAACCAAACTGATTAACTGAAGCAGAAACAGCTGTGTTGAAGGAATAAAACTAGGCAAGTGACAACCTAGTGCTAGGTAAGATTGTTGAACATGTGGCAGTTTAACCTTCAAATCTTACACCAAGGCAAGAGTGAGTATTGCAACAAGACACAAGGTGGACATCCAGCACCAGTAATGTCAAAATTTCACAGCAGACAGGTGTTTCCAGATGTGCTGTCCAAACTTTCTCGTAGAAACACAAACAAATGGGTAAGGTTGAGGACTGGAAATGCAGTGGTTGACCATGAAAACTGAATGCAGCAGACAAGATACATCAAGCTTCTTTCTCTTCCAGATTGGAAGATGTCCAGCATCACTGTCAGCTCAGGCCTGCAATAAATCACTGGGACCCTGATAACCCATCTACAGTCTGGAGGAATATTGTCAGAAGTGGTCTTATGTAACTGTTGCAACCAAAAGGCCAATCCTCTGAGTTGGAAACAAAGCCAAGTGACTCAACTATATGCAAAAGCACAATGACTAGGGTGCAGAACAATGACAGCAAGGGCTCTGGATTGATGAGAGAAATTTGACTCTAGAAAAAAGCAGTTTTGAGTGTGCAGCCACAAACACAGTATAGTGAAGTTGTGGTAAATGAGTGTTTCCATGAATAGTTGCAGTGTTGGGACAACCTATGCTGTCAGTTTCAGTCCTTCAGATTGCCCAGAAAAGCTGCGCTGGATGCTATGCTACCAAGCATGCAGGTCTGTCCTTCATACAGACGTCTCATCTCAATTAGGTTGGAAAAGTAAAATTCAGGTACATTTTCTGAAAGAATCATCAAAATCATCTTTCTTATGGATGATTTCAGCCAGCAAATTGGGCTAAAGCTGCAGATAAAAATCTTTAAAGGTAATCCTTGGCAGAGACATGCAAAAATTGGACCAGGATATGATTGGAACAGGAATCCGGGTTGGAATTCTGGTCAGGGAGTCGTAGGTGAAGTCAATAATAATATAAGCAAAATCAGCTGACTGACTATCCCAGGCACCTTGTTCTGCAGAAATTGTTCCAATGAGATTTTGCTTTTACTGTTATCAGGCAAATTTTAAATTATTATACACATTATTGTGATGGTAGTTACATTCCATTTCACTCAACTTCACTTTCTGCAGCCCTATATTCTGCTCCAAGATTCCCACAAAATTCATGTTTTCCTAAAGTTCAGAGATCCTATATTCAGCCCTACTGATGTGAGTTTTGAATTGAACCACGTAGTCAGTTAATTCTGAAAGTTTAGTTTCCACAATCACAACAGAAGACGAAAACTTCTTTTTTTCAGCAGAAATAGTGTCCAACTGAAGTGTTTAGCTTGCCTAGGTTGGCTTCCATATGGCTCATTCACTTGAGCAACTCAATCAAACTACTTATGTTTATTTCTAAAGTACACTATCAAATCTGCCCCTAATGGTGAGCTGGTGAGGGTGTTGGTGGAATGGGTGGCTTACTTATCTTACTGTGTCATAGAAAAGGCAATCGAATACATCAGCTTGCCCTGTGAATAAGAGCAAGGACAACATCAGTGAGGTCACAAAAAATACACAGAGCACCTGCCATTAGTTTGGAAAAAGTAGAAGAGGTATAAAATGCTAACTAATTTAACTTAATATCAGTATTACCAGGGTGGGTAAAAAGAACATACTGATAACTGAAATTAAACCTTCCAGTATCCTTCAAAGCCACTTCAGCACTGATTGTACAGTGAAAGTTGACCTAAGCAAATGACTAATGTGCTCAAACAAAGCCCAGACAAGTCTGTGGCTGGATATAGTCATGTGGTCCCCCAAAGAAAGGCCATAATCACCATAGAACTAGAAGTTCCTTGATAAGAGGGGTGCCAAGAAGCTTTTGCAAGAAGAAAGGCAAGGTGTAATGAGCCAGTAGGCAACATCAAAAGCAAGAGAGCAAGGTAGGATGCTGTGGGTTTCCCAGTCATTTTGCGGAATGTTTAGGGAACAGGGGATAGTTAGCAGAGACAAAAAGACAGCAGTCTTAAAAGCTGATATAAGTAGCAAAAAAGTCTCAAAACTGGCTGCAGTATAGACAGGTTGAACCAACATCACTGATGTTGTCGCTCTATCCCGAAAAAGCACTGGGCTAAGGGACAAAACCTCTAGTGACAGATAGGCCCAGCTGATGATACCAACACAGGCTGCATTCTATATATGTATGCAAAGCTCCACTCACTGTGGAATCCTTCATGGAAGCAAGTGCTCCAAACACACATGTACAGTATAAAGGAAGCATCCTGTTAAGACAGTTTGATCTGGAGGACAAAGTGCTTGTCCTCCTCTCAACATCCTGCTCAAAGCTCCTTGTATAAAGGCAAAGACCCTCTTTGGTCACACAACATATTAGGGTCTTTGACTAAAATGTAGTCCATTCTGACAGGGGGAACTCCATCCAACTGTACCACATCAATCTCCTAAAAGAGTACACTAGAGAATATCAGTGTCAATGATGGGAATGTGTCCTTTCCCAGTGTGCTGAATGACTACTACATCCCGTTTGAGGCTCTCAAACACTCTTTTGACAAAAGCAGCACCTCTCCCAGGTGATCAGATCCATTCTGTCTCCCTAGCTGACGTGAAGAGTACTCTGACCAGAGTTAACACATGGAAAACTGCGTGAAGGTATCTCCAGTCGCATGCTAATGGAGTGTGCTAGTGAATTGGCAGAGGTCTTCATGAAAATCTTTAACATCTCCTTGGCTCAGGTTATAGTCCACAGTTGCTTCAAATCCATCATTATCATCAATCTGGTCCCCAGGAAATCACCAGTCTGAAGTCACTCTGGCTCATTGACTACCATCCCATCACACTCATCCTGGTCATTATGAAGTGCTCTAAGAGACTAGTCACAGTTTAACACCATGCTGTTATTGGAATTCAGTTCAGGGTTCAATTACATTATCCCCAAGCAACTTTTCTTCACTGAGTCTGAACACTAATCTGTTCAACTGGATCCTAAGTTTCTGTTTATTTCTACATAGCTCTCTTTTCAGTGGGTGCCACAGAGTGCTGAACAAAAGTGCTGAACCTTCAAAAATTGTCTAAATAAATTAGTAGTATTTCTGGCAGCTAGTGATGACCCCGGCTGCAGCATTCTGATTGAGTTCAAGGGGATAGATGATGTAAACAGGACAGCCAGAAACAAGGAGTTTCAGGAATCAAGCCTGAATCAAGTCATGAATCAGCTTGTCAATGTCTGCGGCAGAAAGATAGCATTTTAATTTGAATATACTCCTCAGTTCCAGGAAGCAAGTCTTTGTAACTGAATTAATAAGGGACTGATAAGAAAACTTTGGGTCAATGGGGACTCCAAGATTCCATTCTTGCAATGCTGAGGTTTAGAGCCACAAGATTCAGCTGAGAGAGTTTACAGCCAGGAAACTTCAGGCCCAGGTGAAAGATCTCCATCTTACCTGGGTTCAAGGATAGATAGATGACATCCATCCAGCCTGTAATGTCATGAAGACAGTAGGACAGGTGCGTTGTGGCATAGGAGTCCAAGTGTTGGATGGACGAGTAAAGCTGAGTGTCATCAGCATGTGAGTGAAAGTTAATGTTTTTCCTTATGGTTTTTCCTAATGGTAACATACATAACAAAAAAAAGCAATAGTTATAACACAGAACCCTGAGGTATTTCATATTGGATTGTGATCATGTGCATTCGAAGAAGAGCTTCTTTTAAAATTTACATAGTGGAATCTATTTGTGATGTAGAAGTTGGATCACTTGAGAGTCGTACCAGAAAGGCCCAGGCATACATCTAACGTCTTCAAGAGGATGCTGTAGATGATGGTTTGAAAAACTGCAGCGAAATCCTGGAGGACGAACACTGTTGAGAAGCCTGCATCTGCAAACAGCAGGATATAGTTGATTACTCTGACCAAGGTGGCTTAAGTACCACGCCGAGCATGAAAACCTGAAATGAAATTCTTCAGGCAGTTAATTTCCAATAAGGTATAAAATGAGCAACAATCTTTTCTAAGATTTTAGAAATGAATAGGAGATTACAAATAGGACTAAAGTTGCTGATGTTGAATGATCCAGTGCTGGTTTCACAACACCTCCCACACCATTGTCTTGAACACTAGTGCACTGGAATGGTATGTGCTCAGCCCACTGCCTCACACCCTTCTAACCCACAACTGGGATGCCAGTCACAGCAGCAATTATAGCAAGAATAGCAGCAATTGCCTCAGCCAGTACACTGCTGACACCACAGTTATGGGACACATCAGAAACAATGATAAATCAACTCTAACCCTACAGAGGGGAAGTGGAACCGCTTTTAGCTGAGTGCAAAGCCAATAATTTGTCTTCAAATGCCAACAAGACCGAGGAGATGATAGTTAACTTCTGAAGGGTCCGTGCCGTCCACATTTGTCTGTGAATTGGTGGTTCCTTGTAACGCACGTCACCAAAGGCCTCTCCTGGAGCCACAAAACAACTCAACAGTGAAGTAAGCAAAACAGTGTCTCTACTTCCTAAGGAGACTAAAAAGAGGTAGACTTGTGTGTATGTAGATCGTGTGTGTTGTCCACAGTCGTGTATTGTGTAAAAAAAATGCTGCGCTTGTGTGTATGTATGTGTCTGAAGAGCATGTGTGGCATTCGTAACCGTGTTTGTCTGTGTGCTTAAGAAAATGTGCTAGCAAGTATGTGCAGAGCATGTGCGGTATCTGCAGCCATGCTTGTGTGTGCCAGGAAACGTGTCACCGTGTGTCTCTGTGTACAGTGTGTGGTATCTGCAGTCATGCTGGAGTGTATGTGTGTAGAATGTGTGCACACGTTGTGTATGCGTATGTGAGAGAGAAAGTGCGTCAGTGTCATGGTTGTGCCATTTGGTCAGCGTGAAGTATATTCTGCGTGTGATTTGACTACACACTGCATATTAAGTCACTACAGTGCCTTACAAAAGTATATAAACCCTTGATCAAATTGCACATTTTACTGGATAACAAAACAACATTTTAATATTTCCTTCCTTTAAAATGTCAATTTTTAGTAAAAATAATAAAAATGATTTTTTATAAGTTAAGTGTTACATCACAAAATATTTGTTAACAATGAAAAACTGAAATTCAGTTTCCATAAGTATTCAGACCCTTTCTTTGTGGCTTTTAGTCTAGATACACAAATTACCTTAATGAGACACTCAGTTGACTGGGTGATGCTGGTGTTCATTCATAGTGGTTCACAATAAATGGTCACAGATTTCAAGATCAAAACATGAGCTACCTTAGTCCAGTAATGAAATCTGAAGTAAAGAATCATGAAGTCCAAGGAGCTCCCAAAGCAAGTCAGAGATCAAGTTATCAGAAAGCACAGACGTGGAAACAGATATGGAGGTAGAAAAATATAAAAGACCCTGAACATCCCTGTAAACACAGTCTACTCCATCATCAAACAATATAAGATCCATCATACAACCCAGACACTGCCTAGATAAGGCCATCCCCCCAAAATTGTGCACTCAGGGAAGAAGGAAACATGTAAGAACAATGCCAGTTTGAGGCCAACATCAACTTTGAAAGAGCTGCAGAGGTCAGTGGCTGCAATGGGAGAAAATGTGCATCAGTCAACCATTTCCAGAACAATGCACTGAAGCAGCCTGTATGGCAGGGAGGCAAGAAGGAAACTATTGCTTAAAGATGACTGTGTTAAAGCTTGCCTAGAATTTACAGTAAAGCACCAGTGTGATCTAGTAAAAAATGACGAAAGGTACTGTAGATGGATGAAACAAAAACTAAACTTGATGCAAAGCATTATGTTTTACACACATCCAACACAGCACATCACCCAGATAACACTATCTCTACAGTAAAGCATGGGGGGTGGCAGCATTATATCATAGGGCTATTCTTTGTCAGCAGAGATTGGAAAGCTTGTAAAGACTGAAGGAAGACCTCACTGCTCACAGCTGACAAGAGCCTGTAATCCTCTGGTGTCTTTACTTTGCCATATTTAAGTCTGCTCCATGGACTTGACTTGCCCATAGATCAGCGATAGGGCTGCGAACTCCATGTTTAAGAGACCACGCCTCTGCTTACGGGTTTATTCCCATCTCCCTGATCACTCCCCTGGCTCACAGGTTCGAATAAAGCAGAGACAAAAAAAGAAATCTGCTTCTGCACCTCCTGCTAACCAGCACAGCAGCTACAAGTATATATATAAGAATCCCTCTCTCTTCGTTACTTTCATTTTTTGTTAGTTATTCAAGAAATAGAAGGTTATATTGGAAATACTTTGTTCCTGTGTGACCTTCTCATATAGAAAATATGTTGATTATGTAAATGACAACCAAATGTTTAAAAAAATGCACATTAACTTCACACAGTACCTTGTTTAGTACAAACATTTTTTAAAAAAATAAATATGGTTTCCATAAAGACTGTTTATTTTGATGTTTAAACTTTGAAACAGAAGGCCTGCAGAAGTGAAAGACCATAGTGCCCTGAAATTCTGATAGCTCAAAAACAGCCTGCATAATAGATGGGTCTGTGAGGTCTGTCAGTTACGCCGCACACTGCTGAATGTTAAACCACACTAATAAATGTACTGCAGCCTCATACATATTTAGGAGGGTAGTCAGCACTAAAAGCTTTCAAGATTAACATTGAATCTTCAAATTCTGGTAAAGACTATGATTAATTGCAACAGCCGGTTCATCTTTTATTTTTATTTCCATAAACCAGAAAACAAAGCGATAAACAACTTCTCACAATCACATTTTAACATATTTTAAATATTCCTCAAAGTGCAAACGGTAAGAATGCAATGACATGCCACACACTGCTCTCTACCGTGTTCTTGTGTGGCTGCATTCATTTCTACTATCAGCGGGGGGCAGTATAACACTTCTAGTAGAAGTCAAAAAAGTACTAACCAGTCCATTTGCAAAAGCAACTTCACACAAAGTGGAATACTTCTCGAAACTGACATATTCCTCAGGTTGCCCCATATAACATTAATGAGATACAATTCATATCTAGTTTAAAATGCTTTTGGCCTCTCAGTAACAAACATAGAGACAATAAGAAAGAGGCCATTACCTTATGTAATGTACACTCACTGGCCACTTCATCAGGAACACCATTCTAACCACCCTGTCTGGCACCAACAACCATGCCATAGTCAAAGTCACTTAGATCACATAAATTCCCCTTTCTGAAATTTGTGAACATTCACTGAAGCTCATTACTCCTGTTCACTCAATTTTATGCATTTTGCTGCTGCCACGATTGACTGATTAGATCATTTCACGTAAACAAGCAGATATGTGTTCCTAATAAAGTGGCCAGAGTGTATACAGGATATGTGGTATAATTGTGGGTTTTCTACCCAGTTAAGCACTTAAGGGCCCAACTGACCAAACTAGTTTGCTTATTTCATTAGTATTATTGTTGCTAGATGTTTAGGAAGCACTAGAAAACCCTTTCAGATCCTTAATGCAGCAATTATGGGGAGATATAGTTTGACAGTCCAGTTTTTTTTCTTTTTTGTCTGCATTATCAGCAGTGTGCAATATGCACTGCATGTGCATTACTCTGGACTGAGGTGATTGACATTAGTTGTGGCCCAGAAATATGGTGACCAGGCTCTGCCTCTCCCTGCCATCCTCACTGTCATCACACATGCTAGGCAGAGCCACGGGCTCGCTCCTCTTCTGTCTTTCATAGAAGGGACAGCTTTTCAGGTGCTCTGCCATGGAGGGGGCACTGGTAAAACTCCACTGGTCCACTGCAGAAAACATGGTGCTGAACTGCCACACCTGATGAGGGCAAGCAAAGGGAATAGATTACATATTTTCCCCATAATGACCCGTGACTTGTTAATACCATTTTGCTCAATCACAAGTTAAGGAATTTGAAGCGCTACATGAATCGGAATGTCCACCTCGAAACAGGGTGGAGGTCTTTCAGTTGCTGTGCTTTTGAAGGTGCTTTATTTGATATTGATTCCCTAAATATGTCAGTATTAGAAATCTCTGTTATTAGGTTACAGTGCAATGCAAAGATATGAAAGTTCTTTTAGACAAAAAACTAAGCAACTTAAAAAATATACAATTTCTTATATTATATACAATATATACATCGCATTACTCCATTTAGTGACCTGTGCACATCATTAACAACTGGAAGAAACGGATAACAACTCTCCATCAGCAGCAGGGGGGTAATTTAGTTTTTACCTACTTGCAATACCCAGGCCAAACCCAATGTTCCTGTATGCTACGTTAAATCACTGCTGTAGTACGGTTGCAGCAATGAGCGACAGCATTACATTTTGTGATTCCATTTCCCAACGTCTGATCAGAGATCATTGTGGCCCACAAGTGCAGTCACAGAGTTAGACTATTTCATTTGAAACTCTCTTATCACTGCACTTCATGGGTAGCTGTGCCTAGGAACTATGCTATTGTGAAAAGCCAGTGAAGAGAGTGGAGACAAAACCAAAACATCTCTAACCTATTATTTACCAGGCAAGGCTGGGTGACCTAAATACCTGGATGACAACAGAGAAGACTTCTGGAACAAATACAGACTAGCAGGTATTTATAGCACTACCGACACAGAGCAGTCATAATGGAAAAAACTCAAGTCATCTGAACAAGTTTTAAGAGCAACACACAGTGAAAACCACAATATGTTTTTACTGCTCTGTGGAAATATCCTTAAGGTCAGGCTATATTTAGGAGTCCAAGTTTCACTTGAAATCCATCCTAATACTGTAAGTTGTATAAAATAGTTCCTGTGGATGGTTTACTTTTATTTATCGTCTATTTGAAGGTCATAGGCAATGTCAGGTAAAATTTTTGTCGCAAAGGCATGACTATTAATATTAAGAATTGAGTGTGCCAGTTGAAATTTTGATAAACACTTGTCCCATACAGTTAAGGCCCATTTTTCTGAGATAAAGTCAGATTTTCTTTAACTAGTACTATACGTTTCAAAAGCCATAAATCTGATGCGATAAGGTTGCTAGACACCATTGTTCACAAGAACTTGCCTTCTTTTGCGATTTCCAGGTCCACCCCCCATGAGAGTAGGTCTTTTTCTCCCACTTGAGAGAGACCATGCCCCTCTCCATCAGTAGTGTGCCACAAACGTCTCTCATCAGATGGGACACTTGTGACAACTGTGACAAGGTGAAGCTGTCCAAGAAGCGCGCTATGTGCTGTAGCACCTCAAAGGGTAACCTACTGAGAGGGTCTAGATTCCTTCCTACACAGCTGTTGAGGGAGGTGACTTTCACACCTTCCAAGAGCACAGGAGGGACATCTGGCTTGATTGCAAAGGCACCTAAGTCCTTGTTATAAATGATAGTACCTTTGTGAGTAGAGGGCTGGAACCTTGTCTGGCTATAGGTACAACCCAGATATGCCAAAGGGCAGCGTTGCTCAAACCAACCATTAAGGCCAGATTGTACATCTGAGTGGCAGTTCCTGAAATGTTTAGCAAACTCATCCCGCCGCAGGGTATGGCCACAAATGAATGTGAAGGCAGAATTGGCCTTGTTGTACTTCCGGGACACAGACTCTGCCTGAATCTGCATGTGCAGCTCATGGTGCCGATTGGTAGTGACCTCTGACAGAGTGGTACTTGATTCAAATGGTGCTGATTGGAAGTCATAGGTCTGGGTGCCAAGGTCCACAAAAAGGCCATCAGTTGCCACCATCTCACAGATGGAGTGTCCTTTGAATTCCTTTTCTAAGGAGCACAGCAGTGTGGCTTGTATCTCATCCCACTTGGGGAGCTCTTCCACTGATACACCAAGGTCAGACGTGTCCACCGCCTTACTCACACACCTTACCCTTATGGAAGGATCTCTGAGGTGACTGCGTTTAGCTTTGTAGCTGCAGGGGACATTGAATGTGTGAACACTCTGCACCTCTATGGGCTCCAAGTTGCCATAAACAAAATCCCTTTCTTTGGGAGTGCAAGCGGCAAGTTGGCCAAACCGGATAAGCATGCTCCCGTGGTGAACAAGATACATGTTGTATTCCGCAATGTTGACCTCCTTTTCCAGTCGTTCCAGAACCCCATCTTGCCAGGGTGCGAGACCTATTTTGTGAACATCAGTAGAATCTGAGGCTTCAGCCTCCTGGATCCCTGTGTTTCTTTCGTCAGGTGCTGTTTGAAAGTTTGACGGCATCATTTCCCTTTTACCATCACACCCTTCCTCATCGAGTCTTTGGGTTTTGCAAGACTGCTTGCACCTGTTAAACTCTTTACTGAACATACTCTCCCAGGCTCTGTAGCTGTCGATGTCACTGACATCCCTGCTTTTAGCAATGGCTTCACGCTCTTCTTGAGCAAGTTCCTGAATTTCTGGGGGAGCAAGAGGAAGGTCATTTTGATTCCCCACAAGGAAAGACATGCCCTTCTCGAGGTCCTCCGGCAGTGCCCCTGTAGCACCCTGAATACTCTGAGAAGGGGGCTTCTTAGTCTCCTTTACCAGCTCAGGAAACAGGGCACCCATTTTCAATGAGTCAAATAGTAGTCTCTGGTCCCTGAGTGCCATAGAGAGGTCCAGTGTCTCCCCTGAATTGTGGCTCTGAACTATGCTCTTGGAGAAGGCAGCATCAGCCTCTGCTGCAGGCCAGCGGTTCCACTCCAATGAGCAACTGACCACACTAGCTGGGCAAGACTCCAAATGATGGGCTAATAGGTGACGGGGTAGGACAAGGGGGCAGCCGTAGTTGGCATTGAGGCAAGGTACAGTCTTGTTGGGGCAGAGGAGCTGGTGCTCATTCTCCTTGCATTGATGGAACATGGCACCACAGAACAGGCGGCAGCTAATGGTGACACAGGAGAAGGAGACCTCTACTGGGCCCCTGCAGTGTGCCTTGAAGCACGCCTCACAGTGCTTATGAAGATCCATGACAGATTTCTTGTGTCTCCCCTGGAAAAGGAACCAATTATTAAACTAGTAAAGTATTAAAATAAACAATATAATGAATGTCCCAATAAAAATAACACAGTTAACCAGACTTTGGTGCTGAGTACTATAAAGTACTGTGGGGTACTTGAGCAGATGGCAAAGAGAGGCTCACATATTAGATGGGTTTATCCCACAATCCTGGTTTCCCCATACGGTTAATTTGAAATTTATTGGTGGTAGCTCTGCGGGTTTATGCTGTGCTTTTTTCAATCCAATTGGCGTGTCAGATTATCTGTAATGTTAACACTGTTCAGGGCTGTATCTGTAGCATTTGATTAACATCACATAAATAAATGTGTAATCAGACAATTGCTGATGATTTCTGAGACTGGAGAAATGCTTACACTTGGCATTGCAAAGCATGTTAATTTAGTAACAAAACTGGAGGCAGCAGGTGTTACTGTGACTAAGGGTATGGACTTATAATTTGAATGTTGCCAGTTCAAGTCCCAGGAGTCAATCAGGTGTGGTAGTGTTGACAAGATACTTAACCTGAAATTTCCAGTTAAATACTCTGGGTACTTGCTTTGGATAAAATTAGCATTGTACTTAGAGCTGTTACCTTCCAAATGAAAGACTTGGGTACAATGATGTCCAACAAATGTAGTGTTTCTAAGATAAATGTAGCATTAAAAACATATGTGCAAATTAAGGTTGATGGATTCATAGTGTATAGAAAAACGATGGAGCTTGTGAACTCGCTATGATGTGACATGCATGGAAGTGGTATAAATAATAAATTCCTTCTACGTAGAGCACCTTTACATATATCAAGCCCAGAACACCACCAGGAGAAAACCCGCACAGACATGGGGACAACATGCAAACTCCACACAAACTGAGCTGGATTCAACCTCCTTCAACCAAAGAACCCAAGCAGCAGAGCTAGTCACATCACCATGTAGTCCAATGAGTTCATATAACAAAAAAATCCTTCAAAAAATGCATTTGCCTAGAGATTTTTTCTATTTAGTTCCAGCTGATTACTGACTTTTTTGCATCTTTATTCATATTTTTATATTTCTGTGTGCATGTAATAAACTCCATGGAAACCAACATAGCCAGCTGGAAAAAAGGTGGAATTGCTGAAGTAATCATTAGAGGGAGAAAAAAAGGGAAAAAAAAGCAGTTTGACTTCCAGCTGTGTGCACAGTCGCACACAGCGCCCTCGTATGTTCATGTAGTCTAATAACACCTCCTCAGATAGTACACCGACACCAGACTATCAAATCTGCCATAGTGACATTACCATCTTGCCATATAATTAAAAATAAACAATTTTCACAATAGAATTAAACAGTTAAAATTTGTTGCTAACGTACCAGCAACCAACCATTAACAACACTGCGAGATGGTCTGCTTACAAGAACCTGGTGCTTAAAAAAATCTAATCCAATTAGAGGGTCTTAATCCTGTGCTGAGTGGGGCTGGGGCCACTTATAGCTTGGGACTGAGAGTCATTAACAGTGTTCCACTGCTAATGAAACTATTACCCCCCCCCCACTTAACACTTCCTGCTCAATGTAAATGCAAACATATGTTAGCAGAGAAAAATTATTATGGATTTTTCTTTGCCCTTTTAGCAATATGCAATGTGTTTTATCAAAAACAACAATCTCAAGAGCAAAAACAGCGCACGTACTGACTGCCAGAAACAATTCACACTGAGAAAAACATGGAAATTTACATACATAAAGTAGTGCAGTTAAAGCTTAAACACAAAGCTTGAACACAGTAGCTTAACTGGCAGAAGGTCAATGACAAAGGCAGTAAATAATCTGAATAACTGAATGCCTGTGATATTTAAAAATTAATACAGAATAAATGTCATGCTGTCGCTTTTGACAAAAATTCTGATGTATGCCAAACACAACCACTTACTGTGTAGAAGGAAGCCGCTCGAGGTCCTGTGTGAAGCTGAGCTTGTGAATGTGTTGCATGTCCTTCCAAACATCCAGGGAGCACACTGGCCTTAAAAATAGACATGGAAGCAGACAGGGTCACAAACTGGGCTCTGCAAA
Source organism: Arapaima gigas (assembly GCA_900497675.1). Lineage (NCBI taxonomy): Eukaryota > Metazoa > Chordata > Actinopteri > Osteoglossiformes > Osteoglossidae > Arapaima > Arapaima gigas. The sequence continues at coordinate 601,323 of UFQX01000027.1, forward strand.
GTGATTAATCACACAGTGCACAGTTGTGGGGAAACCTAAATGTATCAGTAAATGAACAGTTTATTCAGAAGTGACTGTCTTGTCCACCAATATAGTATTTAAAAGTAGCCTTTTAATCTGAAGGCTGTTGACTTGAATCCTACTCCTGCTGATCGAGGCACTTACTCTAAACTGGCATAGTAAGAATACCATGCTGAATAAATAGGGCTACTGATTCAAACAATGTAAGTCACATTTTACAGCAACCAATAATTAAACTAATGAAGCATTAAAATAAACAATTAGAAATAAGCATTAAAAATAAGCATTACAATTAAAAAAAATCAGTTTTACAGAGGTGTTGATGTACTGCCGAGTCCACCCAAGCTCTGTAAAATATTCACCTTATTTACTCCTTATTCACCTTATTTATTGTCCAGGTAACTTTTATTTCGGTGTTCAGCTTTTATGTTCCAGCTGTCTCGAATCTTACCAGTAGGTGGCAGTATTAATCTTTTCAACTCTCCTAAGAACAACTCGCGACTCTCTGCTACTGCCTGTGTTGCACTGAAAAGACTAAATAGTTGCTGGTACCCAAAATAGAGCTGTTCAATAGCATCAAGTTGTGAATTTATCCTGTCCGTGACCAACTTTTCGAGATTTTATAAGATAGTGCTTTTGCAAAAGCTGGAAGAACACGGTTAACTTTACACATAATTATACTAATTCACATTTGGTAATGTTGTGACTTTTTTATTATAATCCGCTCATTTATTCAGCTGAAACTTTTCTCCAAAGGGGCTTACAGCACTGAGCTACTTACACTGATTTCCCCATTTATACAGTTAGGTATTTATTTACTGGAACAAGTCAGGCCTTGTCAGACCTTGCTCAAGGGTACTAAAGCAAGAGGTGGGATTTGAACTTAGGCTCTGTGGGTGTAGAGGCACTAGCTTCAACTAAGCCACCTTTAACACGGAACATGTGTTTTCGTCTATTAATAAAGCTATTATTTTTAATCAACTACCTAACCATATTTCAGTCTCTGCCAGTGCCTGGTGGAGGACCAGCTGTTCATCAAAGTCGCTAGAACTATTTCTGCCACCGTCAATCCTGATGTGTGTGTATCAACTGTATGGGCTACTTGGTGGAGTAATACTTCAGTCTATATGTTCTCCATCACTGGATTCAATTGTGGGGTCATGACACTGTGGAGGGATAGCCTATAGATCATAACTACCTGCAACCTGTATTTATCAATGTTTTTTTTTCCGTTTCATTTCATTACTTTTTCTTCCTGCCATCGCTGCATGCCACAAACATGGTGCATTTGAACAAAGCAACGCTGTTGCTCAGGTCTACATCTTACACGATCATACAGCTGTCTGGTTTATAATTACAGCACTATTGTAAGTACGCTGCAGTCAGGATACGTCTCATCCTGAGATCAGGCTGAATTATTATAAATTATCTCACTCTATTCCATTAACTCAACAGCTGGCACTGCTTGCTGTCTGTCTTTCAATGCACATCACACATCGAACCTTTAAAGCAGCAACATTTGCAACAGGGATTAATGCATCAATAATGTACTTGTAAATCACACAGAATATAATTATGTTTGGACTGACAGGATCTTGTATATCAGCAAATGATTCCTGCAAAATAACATAGTGGTTAAGTGACCACTTTTGTAATGGTGACAGTTGGTAATATGGCTCAGGTCAAGTGTAAAGTACTCTTTAACTACTAATGACAAATGGGCTCCACCTGCCACAAGAACACGTGTAGAATGTGTCTGAGTTCTGCGCTTGCGGAATGTGGCCTAGTTAATCTGTCCTACCCCGGTCTGCAGATGTTTATAGTCATATAAATATAGTTCTGAGACAACCTCTATGCACCAAGATTCTGCTTTTAATTTTAAAAAGTAATTAAAACCATCTTACAACCATGTCTTTACTGCTATTACAACTTAATTAGGGTGGGGATTTTATGGGTTCCCTTCAGGGCAAAGAATTGTCATTAATTTTCAAATTAATACAGAAGGCAGCGAAGCAGGACAGAATCTTGCAAATTGTAAATGAGTTATTAAAGTGCAGCCGTTTGAACAAAAGGTCTATGTAATAACAATTGCAAGGTATATCGGGTGTGGAGAGAGAGTGGCCAACAAAACTTTGCTACAGCATGGTTGCATCAGGCAAGTATTAATGAAGAAGATCAAAATGTACACCTGGTGCGTGAAACTAATAACTCAATACTTTTAATGCTTTCAGTTTTTACATAACTATCTTCTAAAAATTGATCCTTTAAGTGTCTGGGTAAACTATGGTTATATAATGGGGTGCTGCAAACTGAAGTCTTTGAAAACACAACTTTTGGAGGGAAGTACGGGACCAAACACCTGGCCGTGCCCAGCTAACAGTCACCCCCATACGCATATAAGCACATCTTGCAAGTGCTGTTTTGGTAAATTCCACCACCACCCCACCTCTCTCTTGTTCATGGAGTTCCAAGAGAGGGGTTCAACAACCTTGGTTGGTGGCAAAGTGCAAGCCCTCAAGCAGACTTCAAGCTCCAATGGACAGTACACCTAGCATCTTTCCAAATGCTCAAACCAGTCTAATAGTTCCACTTCCTGAAATGAAACTTGTTGAAAATCTATATGTGAAGTCACAAATGGTCAAGAAAATAATGAGCACACCATATAGAAAAAGGACTCAAATGAAATCAATTGGCAACTACAAAGGTGAGTCATAGCATTTACCAACCCCTGTTAAGCACTAAAGAGGTCTGACAAGTAACACACCAATATGGTGATTTTAATCCTATGAACACCAGGATATTAATACCTGGCCCACATTAAGATTGTTCAAGGTTCACTTTATTGTCATTATGCACTTATACCAGTGAACTAAAGGATAATATGTAGTTTCTCCTGGACCACAGTCCACAATGCACTAAAGAGACAATATTACAAAATACCATAGGATAATACCTTAAACATCTTACCTTACTTATATACCTATATACATTTCACTCAATATATTTTTATGAAATTAAAATAAAAAGCTTCATGATTCAGCTATTAAATTTTAGAAGAGGCCAAAATAGTCTTAGTCAGAATTGCAGGTGCATCAAGTCATAAACTGAGAAGGTATTTATGGTGGCATCAGGAACAATTCTGGATTCACAGCAGAATAAGATAAATATTTCGGTGGAAAACAAAACAGTGGTCACATGCTGAAGCTCAGGAGCAGGCAGAGATGGAAACTTGAGAGGATAGATGCTAAAAAAAACCTTCAAATGTAGATGACACGTTTCTGACATAGTCTTGCTCTCAAAAAAGGGTTGCAAGCTTCAGAAAACTGGTTCGGTCATATATCCAAGGCCAGTGCAAATAACACATCGATTAGCACAATGCGCATAAAATCTGCACCCCTGAACAGTGAAAATAATAAATAATTAAGTAATAAAGTCTTTTCTGGATTATCTTTTTTTCTTGCGTTCCAATCTGCGTATCAGTGTAAAAATTCAAAGCATTCCTTTAGCTCAGAAAACCAAATGCAAAGCATGGAGTTAAACAGCTTCCCTGGTGACCGGATATAAACATCGTTCAACATTTAAAGTAACTTCTGCAGGGAGCAGTAGATATCCACCTTTATCGGTCACACAACTTTTTTATTCAAAAAAGGCCTAACATCCACCCTCAAATAGTTCACACATGCATGACAGTATTAAAAGAATAAATGAAGTCAATGAGAGACTCTTTATTAGTTACTTGCTGTTTGTAGTGTTTTGTATTAATATATCTGTAATTAATCTTTATTATTATCATAAACGTTTGATAGTTTGCCATAACAGTTTGCCTTTAGAAGACCTATCAGTAACATCCACATAAAAAACATTCAGCGAGTTCTTTCAGGAAAAGGTGTGTTAGCTGTATCTGTACCAAAACCATTCGATGGCATCACCTAACTCTTTACTTTGTAAGGAGATATGTTGGTTGTGATGGAAAGACTGCTGATGCCAAGATAAGATATCGTCCCTATTACCTTGATTTGAAAAGCAGGAGGCTTTTGTAGCTGTGGATTCCTGAAAGCTGTGAAAGGAGTGTTGAGTGGCAGAATAGTTGCAAATGAAAATTCTTTTGAAAATTTTGCAGGCAACAGAATATTTCCATGTTCATTAGGTGCAGACAGAGCCTCTGAAGTTTTGAATTAAAGACTGCAATCTGCTGATGGCTATTGGGTTTCATTCATGAAACCTGTTATTCACAGGGAAGCTGTGTTTGGCTGTTTGTGTTTAAAGATTGTGACTCACATCAGTGTTAAAAAATCATTTTTTAAAAGCCTAAAACAATGCAACCTGTACACACCAGGGTGAGAGCTGTAATGACTTCTATATATGAATGCTAGAGAATTCATGTGTAAATGTATCTATAAAGTGGTATGTTGGAGCAGTGAGTAGCACTGCTGCCTCACAGCTCCTGGGCTGTCTGGATGTGGGTTTAAACCCAGCTTAGTCTGTGTGGTGTTTGCATGTCCTCCCTGGGTCTGCGTGGATGCTGTGATTTCCTACCACAGTCCAAACACATGTGTTTCAGGTAAATAGGACACTCTAAACTGCCCGTAGGGTGCGTATATGCATGTGTGTTGGGGGGGTATCCTGAAATGGATTGGTGTCCAATGGCTCTGCATAATGAATACATAAATGCACATCCCCAAAATATTGACTTCAAGCCAAACAAAAATATGACAGAATGTGGATAAGGGTAAGAATTAGAAAGAAAAAAAAAACATTTGTTTATCACCATGGAGTTATTCTACACCAAGGATTAGGTAATGAGTAGGACATGGAGGTGTCCAAGTGCTCAGCCTTTATCTACAGCAGGTATTTCTGCGGTAAAAACATGATGAGTTACAAAAGAAAAAAGACCTGAATAAGACACTACAGTAGGTGGGCAGGACACAAGGCCAGTCTTCTCACTAAAGTTTTTCATCACAGCATCCAAGACCCAGTGGGCATGGCTTACTCTCACTACATTAAAGTGGTTGTTTTGATTTCCAAAACGGTTGCTACTGTGTCTCGTACTGGTCTGGAGAGGGAGCTGCTGGGACGTGACCAATTCATGCAGTCCTTGACCAGGAATTAGCAGCGCCAGTACAAAAGAACAGTCACTGTCTGAGGTATGTATGGGTTTAAATGATGGCAGCTTTTAAAAGGAAAATACATCCAGTGAAATTGAACTGTAAATCACTTTGGAGAAAAGGGGCTGCAAAATGAATAAACGTAAATGTAAATTGTTGTCAGCCAAGGGACAAGTTTAGACAATTTGTTATGACCCCAAGGATGGCTATGGGCAAAGTGGGATGTAACATAAACTGTAGCAAGTTATTTGTGAAAGAATTAACAGGACAGCAAGGAGCAACAAACAAGTGCATATATTTAAGAGTGATAGTGCAATACCAATACATAACAGATGTAGAGGTGATAATAAACAAAACAAAAAGAAACCTAACTAACTAGCCCTTTATACTACACAGCTATCTACATGAAAAACCAAAAAATAAAAAAAGGGGGAATTGAAACAGAGGGAAAAAAACAAAATGGATGTAACACAATTATTCATTTAAAATTTCTTAGAATTCCTGTACCATAAGCTCACTTTGTAGCTCAAAGACTGTGAGAGCAGAGAGATGATATAAAATGTCTAAAATGGAGTGAAAATGTCATACACAAGCCCTGACAGAAATCGCTTACGCCGCAGAGGCATAGTTTCAATTTGACGCTTGTGTCTGGGTGTTGTGAGCCAGGATGATAAGCATGGGCTGGACCCAGGGAGTACAGAAATCCCAAGGGATAGACCCCATGCAGTGAGCTTGAACTGTTGACAGAATATATTTTAAAACCTCTCTCTGTTTCTCTATTCCCACATTGTGCCTTTGCTGTGTAGGGGGAATAAAAAAAAAAATCTTAGTCAGTTTTGATTTATTGTTTTGTTAACGGATTTGCATGACATTAAAAAAAAATACCATATGGTTTTGCGCTTTCCAAAGATGTGTGATTTAATTAAAGATTTTGTTTGATTTGTTTTTAGTTCCTTCAGTTCTGACAGTGCTGTGCTCTTTCAAAGTCTTTGAAAAATATCCTTTCATTTTGAATATAAATCAGTGTCTAGTAAATGTTTGTTTGCGCGCCGGACTGTTTTGTACAGTGCCATGACTGAACTCCTGGCGGTCAGCCGCAGACTCATCACTCTCTGATGTCACGGTTCATTTTGCAAATGTGTCAGTAAGAGTGGAATTAAAACAGACAGTTATAATTCACCTGAGTAGTGTCCAGTAATGTGATATTGATTACTTTTAATTGCAACCACTTTGATTTACAGTCTTCATTAGCACAAGTGTTAACTAGGGCTCAGGTTGTAGTGTTTCACAGAATTGTTCTTTACCTACAAAACGGTCCGGTTCGTTTCACCTCATATTCACCTTCACCTCATTGGACCACCTGTCTCACCTTGTCTCGTCCACAATCACCCCCCTGACTCACGTGGAGGTTTTATGGAACTTTTACTTTTACTCAGCAAAATGAGGCTTTTGTGAGGAAGCCTTTTAGTGAATTTAATTTCCTGCTAAGAAATTAAAGTAATTTGGGTAGAAATGGAAGACAAAGAGGAAAAAATGTTAGCAGCAGTAAAAATTCAGAATGTATTCATTGTTCACAGGTATATATTAATATCTGAAATGGTCTTAGATGTTTTATTTCGAACATGGGTACAATTCTGATTTCTGATGTACTCTGTATAATGCATACACTAGATTGTATGCTGCATGATTTCATTTGGTCAGATGTTTTGGAGAAGAAAAAACTAAGTGTCTGATTCAGATCTTAACTTTATCAAGTTTCTTATTTAGCCAAAAATATATGACTTCCTGCCTATGTCTGGAACTTCTTCATCAACTGGGTATCTCATTATAAATAGTTACTAAATTTGACAATAGAGTCTGATAAAACTAAATGAAAATGCTCATTGATATTCTTAACGCAGAAATGAGAAATTCAATCGTGCTCACTATCAGGACCTTAGGGAACATCAGCCCTGTACCTCATGAACCCGATCAAAGCAACCTCGAGAGAAAAACGCAATAAAAAGAATAGAAAAGATGTGTATTTCCCTGTTAAATGTGACATGCAATGGGCAGTTTTTAATCATCACATGCATATTCATTTCTTTATTGTAAACAGGTAACAGCACACAAAAGAGACAACAATGGAATCAATGCAGATGGTCAAACTGCTGCATTGGGGTGAACAATTTCGCTTTTCCTCAGCGAGCTAATCGGTTATGGGAAAACGAATAATTATACAGGCGTACCATTAAAGCGAACTGATTGTCCTGAAAGTGATTGGAATATATTTAGAAAATGCATTCCAGTCCCAGGCCATCTTCCTTTGCCTTTTAATTAGTGGGTAGATGCTGTATTTGTTAAAAGACCTCGAAACAACAAGGGCCCAAATACGAACCACTTGTTCATTTGTGTGACCTCTCAGGAAGTGCTTGGGGTTTATTTGTCATGCAAGTCTAATAAGGCGAAGCAATACACCTGATCATCTTTTATTTATACTTCATTAATACATCCTCTGTTTATGTTTTCTCTGGTGTAATGTATCTAGACCGCTTTCCCTCAACAAGAAGAGAGGTGGAGTGGGGCGGGGTGTTGCAGTAGCAGACGGCTGTCCAGGGAGGAGACAGCTTGCATGCACCATGAGAACTCCTGGCACATTCAACTGGTGCTGTAGTGTAAAAGTGGTGTCAGTGTGTCTGCCATGTACAGAAATACACACGCTCAGCTGCTCACTGGTGCTTTGCTCGAGGAGCTTGCAACAGACATATGGTGATAGGAACATAGAGCCACACATACAGTACATATTGCACGTCAGCAGCTTTTTACCAAATGAAAATCCCAGAGGAAGGTTAAGCTAGATGGAAATTGTTCAGTCTGAATTCAGTTTTCACTTTCTTCACTGTTTGGTACATCTTACCCCATCTGCTTCAGATATAAGCCCCCATCGCACCTTCCTACGCTCAATTCATGTCATATTGTTTACTGCTATTCCCTTTTATCGAAAATAGAAACCTAACTAACTAAAAGTCACATGGTTCTTAGAGAAGACACAATAATCTGGTATTATTAAAAAGAAGCAATATTCATATATATTTAATCTGAAAACTGGTCCTGCTGTCGTACTACTTCACAAGGTATTAGTTTCCCACAAAAAACTGGCAAGCAAGCGGAGTTGTGTTTAGTGCCGCCTTTGGATGCAAAGGATATTTCAGGTTCAGCTCAACTGCTGCAGGTTCAATTTAGTTGCCCTGCTATAGTACTGTTGAGCATGGTACTAATCCTTCACAGAGAAAAAGTAAATCATTTTTAAGTACAGTAAGTTCATACTGTAAGTCACTGTAGGGGGGCATAAGGAATATGAATAAATATAAATGCAAACATCCTGCTGTGCAAATGAGAGAAATTCACTGGAATAAAACTGTCAGTGAAGCAATTAAATGGAACCACTTTGAATCTAGCAAAACAATACTCTTACACACCATCTTGCTTTTGGCAAGGATATGCCTTTCGTGTTTATTAAGTTTATTGCATTTGTTTATTATTTAATGTATTGTCTTTGAAGGCAGTTGTATGTCAATAGGTGTTGCTGTGTCTCAGTAATCTCTCCTGCCGTTCTGCCCTTGTACAGATGTATCAAGTATCTCCTCCATTACCATCACCACCAGTTACCCATGAACCGGCAGCATTCCTCCACCATGTGTCCGTTTCGAGTACACTTAGCACGCGGATGCAGGAGGTCTCTGTCCCTGCAGTACAACATGGGTTGAATTATGACCATCTTCTCCCCATCCCCTGCTCCATTAGACCCCATGGTGTGCAGAACCCTTGCTGTGGGGCTGCTGCGCTATGAGGTGTGTTGAAGAACGTGGCATGTGGCCAGGCTAGCGCTGGGCGCAAAGTGGCAGCAGGAGATACTCACACTGGGGGAGTGCATTGATGCTAGTACATTACAGGGTTTGTGGGAGAGAAGAACTATCTCAGATTCAGCAACCATGTCAGATAGGAACTGAAATGCAGCAATGTATCATCATATCATCATTAACCACACGACACAAAGAAAAATTTTTGATTTGACTGCTTTTAACTGTTTATCATTAACTCTCTTAAAGCCAACATTTGTAACAGGATGGTTTTCTTTTGATGTTGTGGCATTCTAATCGGAACATATAATGATATTTGAGAAGCTCTTAAATTTTATACAAATACCTATGAAAACAGCACAGTATTGCTAAGAAAATGAAAGGCATCCACCTATCTTCTACATTTTTTCACATCAGAAAATCTATTAGTCAGTTTTAATGGCTGTGGCTGTCAGTGTGGCCAGAGCAGTCGAGGACAGTGCTCTACAATCATGTCTGTGTGAATGTAATCAAGTGAGGTTGCCAAGAATCCAGAACCCTGCCCCTCAGGAACCCTCTGCTGTTTACATATCTGCAGAAAGTGCACGCCCCCATGAGCCCACCTGGGATAAAACTGAAAACAGGCTGCTCTGGGCACTATTGATCGCCACAGTGATATAGAGCACCTTGCTCTGCCATCCCCGCAGTTGCAAACACACTTGGCCACCAGATCCATCTGGAGCTCATATTTCAGCAGGACACCACATTATGCATGTATTCCAGTAAGTTTAGCATGGCAAAGACCATGACTGACATCACTAGGATTTACATTTTCATTCTTTTTTGCAGAGGGATGCCTGTGTGTACAAATATAGCAAAGATGGATGCAGGTGCTGGTTTCCAGCTGTAATAGTTAACTGTGGTTCATTTTATGCTTTTTAATTTACAACATAAAAATTCTGCAAGAAACGATTTCCTCTTGTTGCTATTACACTATGAGCAAAGTGCTTCAGGGAAACACTGCCTAAACTAGGACAAAAATAAATTGTATCTAAGGGGTATACAGCAAGGTTACAGTCAAATTAGACACCAGACACAACACGCTTCTGAAGACAAAAAGGACTTTATTGAATGTGACTGGTGGTGAATTGCTTTAAAGCGTATGTACAAGACGAGAGCAGCGCAATCTGATGTGCTGAGTTGGCCCATCCCCCTGTTAAATTGATTCATGATTCAATAAGCAGGGCAAAAGTGTCAGGTGCAAGTGCAGAGCAGGACGGCATCCATCAAAAGAGCTGGGAGGCAGAACTGGCCACCACCAGAAGCTCCACAAGCAGCCGAGGGGACACTTAGCCTCCTGCTTACCAGAGTCCCCTGCTTAACCCTGCATTCTTCTCTCATAGCCCCTACACAGACATCCCCAGCTGGTGCTTAAGGTCATGAACCAGTTTACGTAGAAATAAAGGGCTTAAAAAATCGTGTAGAAGTCAGCATTATGTCGTAAATAAATGGATTAAAGAGAGATAAAGGGATCAAAAAATCATATCGTAGTTACTATTCTAAGTATTTTTATAATTTTGTCTGTTTAGCTAAAACTTGTAAACAGAGCCCTTTACAGTAACTACAATTATTTTATATGTTTTTAAAGTTTTAAATTATTTTAGGTAGGCAGTTTATACGGGCACAATTCACTGTAATTACCTTGCTCAGGAGTAACAAGAGCAACAAGAGCAGGGTTTGAAACCTGGGAAACTGTAAGGCAGTTATATAATGGTATAGCCCACTTTGATATGGGATATTATTTTACTACCTACATTTCACACACAAGACTTGTGCCGAGTTATTTCAGGATAGACTCTGGACTGCCACAACCTTGACCATGACAAGCAGTTAAGGATAATGGATGGTTGAATGGGTGGCTGGATGGATGGATGGATTTTACACACACTGCAAAATGAGTGAAATGATGTAATTCCACTCCAATGAGGGAAAGGGCTTTGAAGATACTTTCAGCATGACTTATGGGCAGATTTTACAGCCTTCTGTGTATAGGAACATTGTGTATTTTCTCCCTTTTCATGCCTCAATGAAAACAGCATATACTAATTTTCAGTAGCTGTTGCTATAGCTGAGACTGTTGAGGACAGGAACAACCTAATAGGCTAAATAAAAAAAAAGTCTTCCGCTGCACCATTGCTCAATGGGCGTGGTGTTTTTCCTGTTGTGTATACATTGTGTGCCTTTAAATCCAGCACCATCACTCACTTTAACGAAGTGTCGTCGCAAAGGGGAATGCAACAGTGCCTGGGACATTAGAATGAGCGATGACTTCTTCAATTGTTCGCTCAACTTATTAATATGTTGTCTCTGTCTACACAAATTACTCCTGTGCTGGCAGGGAGACTGTTAAGGAGACAATCCTCCAACCCCCCCAACTCAATTTGGCCTCCGGTGATATATGACCATAAGCACAGTTTTGAGATGTTCATTGAATTGAACAAACCAATTGTCTCTCGCTGTTATACACACTGCGTACACACATGCACACACTCACACACACAAGCATGCGGGTACCCTTCTGCACTCTGTATTGGTGAATCTGTAATAAATAGCAACACTGCTAGGAGAAAAACAACTTCTCTATGCTGAACACCCTCCAGCCATTATCACAGCTCAACATACATGGCAACGATGGACTTGGCCTTTTCGAGAAGGAAGCATTCACACTTTGATGTGAAGGACTTGAAAGTGTAAAGTAAAAAGGGACATGAAGGGGAGAAAGTTTCAAGAAAAATAAAACATTCAGGAGAGACTTTACCAGGATTTCCTAACATTATCTGACCTCTGAAACATGCAGTTATAAAACACGATGCATTTTATCGTCAAAAGCACACAGACATGCAGTTAGAAAAAGCAGTATTATGATACATCAGTCAATTTTTAAATTTAACTTTCATAACCTATACTGCTGACATACTGTGTATAAACTTGTGGCTTACTTTTAATGACATATTTTAATAACTGTATGGCTAACGTAAGGTTTTACCAGAGTTGAAAAGATTTATGAAAAAAAATCTAATTTTATATTTCTTTTTAAAATATCAGATGATGTGAGCAACGGCTTCAGGAATGTTTGTTAAAATTATATAAATCCATTAGAATTTAAATATTGTAGAAATGTCAAGTACCTGGATGAAAGATTAATTTGCTTTGAGAGGAAGAGGTTTTATTTTTTTTGTTGTATTATTCTACCTTTGGCGACTGTAAACAACAGCCAGTGATAAGCTAATCTAAGGATATGGTTTGATTTGCAGTAACCTTTTGTGCACATCAAAAAATATACGGTAAGTTTCATCAGCTGCCTGAACTTCCACTAAAGGTAAAATGACTGTTGAATGTTGTTTTTGGTCTCACAGCAATGTTGATGTCCTGGAGAACAAACCATGTCATAAAGCAGCAGTTAAATGGGAGCTTAAGAGGTTCTGGGTGCTTTCAAAGTGAGCATTTCAGAAATGACGTTAGATGTTGGGAAAACTTCTAAATATGCCATTATTTATTGCTAGTACAATGCAACAAAAAGACAAGAGCAGCTTTCTTTGCTGTCATATGGTTTTCTTCATTAAGGAAGTCCATTGTGCAGACAATGTGCTCCACTTTCTCAAAGCTCAGGGGAGGTTTTCCCGTTCAGTGAGACACAATACTAATGGCTATGAAGCCTGGACACTGGTGATGTATGTTCCCAGTACATCTGCACGTTGTAAGTTTTATTTACACCGTATATAGAATAGTGTTTTTATGAAAGAATCTATGTTTTTGATGAAAAATGTATGGAGTCTTGGCATTAAAGAATTGTTTTCCTTTAAATTCCTTTAAAATATTAATGTAATTTTAATAGTAGATTGTAATTATTATTCACCGTTATTAAACTGACACTTTTGTCCAAGCCAGTCTACAATGTCAGGTTACACTAAGCTACTTAAAATCAATTACCAATTTATAGAGCTGGGTCATTTACTGTAATCGATAAACGTTCATGCTGAGTACCTTGAACAAGAATATTACAGTAGGAGCAGGGATCTGAACCCAAGTAATGGTTCTAATCATTGTGCTTCCTACTGCTGTACTGAGGTTTTTGCAATGGGAAAAAGAACAGCCATGTTTCACAGCTATTTCTCTCAGGAAGTCTGACATTATTGCATACAGAGGCAATTATATAAACTCACAAATAATTCTCACTCACTTTTTCATTTCTTCAGCAGAAAACTGCTGGAATATATGTGTCACATTTGAAATGACAATGCATATCACGATTACTAATACTACTTATTACACAGCAGTATGCATTTTTGCACAATCCATTGTTAAGCACTCTGAAGCAATAACACTGGTTTAATTTGAACAGAAATGCTTATTTTTGAAAGTGATGCTCAAAGAGACAGTATCATATAGCCCATTTAAACCCCTGACTGTTAAAGCTGAGATGTGAGAATACTGAGTGGCATTTGAAGGTGTTTGTTCACCACTTTACAAGAAAATCAAAACAGCTTCCAGGTGCAAGAAGAAGCACTTTGTTATGTGGCACAGAAGCACAGCATGAGGCAACCTGCTCACTCGGCACTTTGAGCTCCACAGAGAGCTGGTGAAGAGACCAGAGTGCTAGTGAGCATGGCTTCCCTGAACAAACCCCCAATGCAGGTGTACACATTCATTGGCAACCAGTGGGTGGGGCCCACTGGCCACCCAGCGTTAACTGACAGCCGCTAAAACTGACACATAGCATTAAGGGTGGTCCAGAACTACTGTTGAAACTGCCAGAAGAAGCCTCTGTTTTGTGCTGATGATGCATCTCTTAAGGAATGGAAACTAACACACACAGCTGACAGTGATGAAGCTGAAATGCAAATCAGTTTCATAAACAGCAGAATATTCATGTTTTTCTTGTCATGGACAAACATAACTTTTCTACAGGGAAGCGATATTCATCTACGGCTTGTTGTCCCACAATTAGACTGAGATTCAAGTTAATTAGAAGATTGGTCTCCATTTTAGGCCAGGCTGGGCCTATTGAAGTGGAGAACGGTGACAGACGTTTAACAGCCTTTCAGTCTTGAGGGGATAAGCAGTTCCTGGTGGAGCTTCTGACTGAAGTGGTAAAAATGTGTGAGAAAATGCATAAAAAAGATGTGAAGACATTTTTCTTAATGCGTCTGTTTGGGCGGGAGAGACTGAAGAACTTTCACTAGTACTAAAACAGAAAGCTCCTTAATGTCTGTATCTTGTTTCTATCCAGATCCTGCACCCATGATTAAATCAGCTGTATTATTCTCACAACATCAGTTTGTTTTCTCTAATCGAGCAAGGAATCTTATGACTCCTCTCGGTTGAGGAAGAATAAATTGCCGTGTGCACTGACATGAGTCCGAAATCTTGGCTCCGACACTCGAAGCACAGGTCACACAGACCAAGGTGATGTCCCTGAGATTTACTCGCTCATTCACAGGGTGTGCCTTTAGATGCTCAACCTCCTCATAAGCTACAGCCATTGCGGGGCTTTGTCCCCTTCATCTGTACTGCCCCCCCTTCATATGACACAGTCACATGAAAGTCAGAGTGCAGAATGTGCCCCTGGAGACAAGCGGCAGAAGTGGCCACGAGCATCCTTGACTATTGTTTATGGTTTATCCAGGCAAGGCACCGTTCTCTGCTCCGGATCCTACCCTGGCCACGTTTGTGTGCTCGAGTGTAAATATCTCTCAAACAAATGGGATACGACTGGAAGTGTCCCCTGGGTCACGGTCCTGTTCACGCCTGAGCAGCTGCAAGTGTCTGCAAGCAACAGCATTAAGAAGAGAAAAGAACCAAGAAAAGAAAAGAGAAAGAAAAAAGCACACTCTATGTGGGAACTGTGTCTTCCTCCGCACTCAAAAGGGCCCACAGCAATGTGTGAGAAATGGGTGATGATTGTTTGAAAAGCAGCCAGAGAGTTGCAAGAATTCTACATAAAAAATCTAGAGGTAATAACGCAAAAATCATTCATTTGGATATGAAGTACTCACACTACATATTTCCTGTATCTTTATTTCTGTTTTTGAAACAAAAGGTAAATGAAAATTGTTACCTCAAAGCTTTTACTGTAGAATAATTTATCAAGATACGGTCTTGGATGATTCAGAAAAAATAATAATCAGTAGTATTTACTTCCAGAATGCACAGTATGAATAAATTATTGACATTATCAATATTTTGTGCATTTCATTATTATTAACAATAATGCTTTAAAAATGCAAGTTAAATAACAGCACTGTATATACTTGGGAAGTGATGCCTCACAGCTCCTGGACTGTTTACCTGCTGTGGGGTTTGAGTCCAGCTCAGGGTGTGAGGAGTTTCCACTTTCTCCTATTTGCACCCCCAAACATGCATGGAAGGGTTTCCAATCCTCCTTGCCTCAGAAATCATGTCAGTTGTTGCCAATGAGTTGGATTTGACTTCCTGGCACATGCACCCTATATATAGTATAAGTGATGTAAGTACCAGTCAGGAATAACAACTATTTTGCTACTGTGACCTTATGCATAGCATGCTCAGGTTGGGGGCTTTTAGGATTTGTGTGATATTAAATGTTATTGAGCAATTTTGAGATTTCATATCTCAGTTTCTATTGGCTGTTTTAATTAGACACAGGCTTGACAAATTACCAAATTTCTCACTAGATCCATCAGCTTTAGAAAGTACATACAGTAGCTTTCTTAAGACAGCAGCTAGCAACAAATCTAGTAAATTTCTGCAAGAAAAAAATGCAATTTGTGGTGACAGTCTGTCACCTTTTCATCATAGCGCAAACTATCCGTGCCCCAGTGTCCTGTGCCGTCTGCCCGTACTCCGTCACTCCTGGAATGTCATAGTAATCTGCTCTAATGATGTTGCCATGACAACTCACCAGAAACATGTAATGTGTAGGCTCTGGATGGAAACAGAAAACACACATCATCTGTTCATTCTGTACATAACAATTACATATACAGCTCTGTGTGCAGCAATTTTTCTGCATGTGGCATTTGTACAGGCACAACTGCAACATGACTCACAGATTATAAAATTTAGCTTATGTGTTGTAATAGTGTAATGCAAAATAATTTTCCAAAATTTTCACAAACTATTCATCATTTTATTGATGAATAAAACGTTATGTTACTAGTACATCAAGTCTATTTCTATTTTGAAAGGAGTATTTTTTACTATTCAGAATGTTTCATAGTGTATGACGTATAATAAAAAATGGAATTGTAATAAATAGACATTTTTATGTGAAACTAATAAACCACTGGGCAATTATCCTTAAAGACTGAAAGTGAAATAGGTGTGTTTTTTTCTCTTTTCCAGAAAGTTTCCAATGAATAATCACTTATATCCTGTTAAAAATGTTAATCAAGTCCTCAGAGTTTGGAATATTCCAGCAATTTAGGGAAAAAAATCGGCAGTGTCCACATGTCAACATGTTGCACAGTTTACCAGACAGTCTACAGACTTATAGTGACAAATCAAATAAGCAAAACTGACATTGTAAGAAAAAAAACTGACTTTGCTAAAATTGTTTAATTTCAATTATCTGCACATATAAAGAATTTTATTGCACAAATTATCGTAAAATATCTATATATAGCGTGTATATATATATATATATATATATACATATATATATCTCTCTCTTACGTANCATATAGCGTGTATATATATATATATATATATACATATATATATCTCTCTCTTACGTAGGATGATTCTTGATTCTGAAGTGTATAAANTATATAGCGTGTATATATATATATATATATATATACATATATATATCTCTCTCTTACGTAGGATGATTCTTGATTCTGAAGTGTATAAATCTTCTTTTACGATGTCAATTTTTCCCGTTCTCCAGCCAAATGTATCTTACTTCCTGGGTTAAAAATTATAGATGTGTGTCTGGTCCCTTCACAGCTATTGGAGTTGGGGAGGGGATAGTGATAAAGAGCGGGAAAAAAACACAAAACTGACACACTAATTGACATAAAACTCTCCCCCCAAGTTTCTTAAACAGATCTCCACAACAAGGTCTAATTTTACATGCCACAAAACATTCATTAACAGGATTTTTGAGTCTTTCAAAACGCCACACTTTGATCCATACTCATCCTTGTCTACTGAGAGTAAAGAGGCTCATCTGAAGGTCTGTCTGGCCCATCTTCAAAGAACAAGAATAAGCCCAAGTACATCGGGCAGGACTTGAATGGTAGCTTGAAATATGCAAACTGGAGAATGAGGCAGAGAAGCAGGTCAAGCTAGAGCAGCTTGAACTGGAAGCCATGAAGAATGCTCCTGTTTCTGCTATTCAGCTGACTTCCCATGAGGTGTCTGGTGTGTCTCCTGTTCTGAATCCCCTATTAGTAAGCATATTGCTGTACTACTTCATTCCACAAGACAGAAGCAGACATGTATTTTGATGCATTTCAACACATTGCCACTTTTTTGCTGGCCTAAAGATGTGTGGTCACTCATGCCTCAGTTTAAACTAGTTGGCAAAGTCCAGGAAATCTCCTTCAAGCTGTCTTTCAAACCTAGTTTGCAATGTGACACTGTAAATGCTGCTGTCTGATGTGCATATAAACTTGTACCTGAGGCTTATTGAGATAGATTTTAAGCTCACAAAAAAGGGGTAAGCCAAGCATTTGTAGAATTCACTAGAGAAAACGGTATGTTTTCTGTGCACAGTTTGTCAAAAAGAAAAGTACACAGCTTGAGAACATTGCACGAGTTAATCTTGCTTGAGGAGTTTAGAAATTGTTTACCTGAATATGCTGTGGGGTATTTAAATGAACAAAAGGTAACTTCCTTGTCACAAGAAGGTGTTTTGGTAGTTGAGCTTTTGCTCACACACAAAAACTTTTTCATGTCTGCACACACAGACATGTCTACTCCCAGTTCCCAGTCTCAGTCTAACCAACCAAAGACTAGTCCTTCATATCTTGCCATAAACATGGTTATGTTATTGCAGATTGTGCATCTTTGAACTACAAGTCAGTACGGCAGCAATCAAAGAGTGCTGGGTTTGTGAGGATTGTGTCCTGTTCTGCCATTTCTTTGCCTAGGGAAAAGAATCTTCTTAATGCTAGTCAGAAACCTTTTCTTATTAAAAACTTGCTTTTGTTAACTGGTAAACCAGAAGATCAGAAAACCTTTGAAATACAGGGGCAACACAGTCATTTACGGTTGCAGATCTGCTATTGTCTGATCAGCCTTACTCTGGTTCTAGGGATTTAGTTCAATCATCAAAATGAGATTTGTGAAAATACACCATGTACATCTACATTGCGATCTAGTCACTGGATCTGTTAGTGCTTGAGTCTGCTGTTTGTTACCTTTTAATGGGGAAACCCTCATTCCGAGAAATGATTTGGCAGGAGGTGGTAGAAAAGCCAGATTACTAGTCCAGTGGTGTAGAACAAGCTTTCCCTTTTCTTGTATATTGTCACATGTGCACAATCTCAGACAAAGGTTGACGTGATTGATATGTCTAACTCCAGTATTTACAGATGAGACCTATTCAGATTTTGGAACTCTCACATCTACTGAAAAAAAATACTAATGCTGGAGTGTACCAAACCCTTATACACTGGAGGTGACTTTGACGTGTGAACAGCTTATTGCTACTCAGATGGATGACTTCTTTTTAGCCAAATGTTTTAACTGTGTTTTAGTCCTAATGCAGCCAGAGAAAAGAATGTAGCTTATTTAATTGAAAACTGACTATTGATGTGCAAGTGGTGCTCTAAAATTGATGTGGATGCAGGTGTCACAAAGAGAGGTTTGTTCTTAGGGTGAGGGTGTTACATCCCAGTGTGTGGACATGCATGTGTGTATGCATGTGTGTTTTTTCCTGTCTTGGTCAGCCATTTGCATTTTATACAGGTACCAGAAGGACCAAGTTCATCACAATCAGAGATGACATCAGCACCATCCATCTGACAAATCAGATCCAAGACAGAAAATTTCAAACAGCAGGTATTGGGCTGAAAGGTAGCCGTTTGACTCGACTCTGTGCTTAATTTATAGTCAGATTTGCACTTTTTGCTTCCTTTATGGTTTTTGCTTGTATGTCTGTGTGTTCCCGGTATCAACTTAATAACCATGCCTGTGTTATTATTTGTTTGCATTTGTTGTGCCTTGGAGTTACGTGGACAGTTAAGAAAGTCATACACCTTGTACACATAGGTTTATGTTTGAATGTATAAACACACTGGATAAGGAGTGACTTTCACCTTTGTGTTTCAGCATGGCTAGTTAATACAGATTAGTTAGGTCATCTTTAGACCCTGCAAATCTTTGTTTTTATTTTTTGTCTGTTTCACTAGAAGTCATTAGAGAAAAACATATGTTTTCTGTGCACGGTGTATCAAAAAGAAAAGTACACAACTTTAGAACCTTGCGTGAGTTAATCTTGCTTGAGGAGTTTAAACATTTTTTTGCTTTTGT
Organism: Arapaima gigas; assembly: GCA_900497675.1. Lineage (NCBI taxonomy): Eukaryota > Metazoa > Chordata > Actinopteri > Osteoglossiformes > Osteoglossidae > Arapaima > Arapaima gigas. Next base: position 620,788 of record UFQX01000027.1, read on the forward strand.
GTCAGAAAGACAGTTAAAAATGTGGGTAGTAAACACCTGGAACGGCACTTTAATACATATTGTTGCACTGGCAAGGCTGCGAATGTCTTGCAGCACATGTAAAGAATATGTCATTGAACTTATGAGTAAGACAATCTGAATCTTCTTCCAAGGGCTTCTTCAAAACTTCTAAATGTTCTTCAACACTTTTCTGCCAGCCAAATAATTGCCAAGGATGACAGAAACATTATGAACAGGCAAATTAGACTGCACTCCCACTTGCAAAAAACATAACCAACTCTGACTGGAACTGTATCTTTTGCAAAGGACCTTTTATATATCCCATTTCAGTTCCTTGTACTGTCACTTGTGAGTTGCAAGTGCTCTCTACAGACAAAGGACGAATGTTAAGCAAGAAAAAATCACCGTGTGGCAACAGTATCTCTCAATATTTTAACTTGTATCTGATCCATTGCATTACCGGACAATAACACTAACTCATCAAGAATAAATGAGTTGCAACAAGTGTTGGAATCACCCATAGAAGTATTACACAATGTTGAACTTTTTTATTGATTAAGGTGCTTGTTTTTTTGCTTAAGAGCCACACAGTCAGTAATTATGTGATTAACCATGTGACAAATGACATACTCATGATGCTCTGGAAGCTTGGCTGATAAGGGTATAAATCTTGGTTGTGGCTGAACTACACTACATACAAAAGTATGTGGCCACATAGAGACCACATCCATATGTGTTTGTTGAACATTTAATTTCAAAACCAACTGCGCTGATATGGAGTTATCCCCTCTTTGCTGCCATAACAGCCTCCACTCTTTCTACTGAAGTTTGGAACATGGCTCCAGGGTTTGCTCCCATTCAGATATAATATCACTGAGGTCAGGCATGGGGCCTGCCTTGCAGATGGCATTCCATTTTATTGCAAAGGTATTCGGTAAACCATTCCTTTATGGACCTTGCTTTGTGCACAGGGGCATTGTCATGCTGAAACAGAAAAGGACCCTCTGTCCTCAAACTGTTACCAAAAAGTTGGAAGCACACAATTCTCTAAAATGTCACTGTATGCTGTAGCATTAAGATTTCCCTTCACTGGAATTAAGGGGTCCAAACCATGAAAACAGCCCTAGATTATTATTCCCCCAACACCAAACTTTACAGTTTGCACAATCTATTATCCTTGTATCCACCAAACCCAGATTCATCCATCAGACTGCAAGATGGTGAAGTGTGATTTATCACTCCAGAGAACATGTTTCCTTTTGCTCCAGAGTCCAATGGCAGCGTGCTTTACGTAACTCCAGCCGACACTTGGTATTGCACATGGTCATCTTAGGCTTGTGTGCAGCTGCCTGGCCATAAAAACCCAGTTCATGAAGCTCACAATGAGCAGTTCTTCTACTGATATTGCTACCAGAGGCAGTTTGGAACTCACTAGTGAGTTTTGCAACCAAGGACAGATTATTTTTACATTGAACACACTTCAGCTTGTGTGGCATACCACTTTGTGGCTGAGCTGTTGTTGCTCCTTGATGTTTACACTTCACAGTATCAGAGCTAATGGTTGACAGAGGCAGGTCTATCACCACAGAAACTTGATGTAACTAACTTGTTAGAAATGTGGCATCCAATAATGGTGCAATATATTTTGATTCCTTACAGGAGTTAGAGGACATAGGAAAAATGGAGTAAAAACACTTTTGTGAGTTAATACAAATTTGTTGGCAAAACCTGTAGCTTTAGGCAAAGATAAAACCTATTGCTCATTGGGATGGACTACTATATGTTCAGGCTAGCCTCTCTTAAAGTCTTCCAACAGGACCAATTCATACAGTGGGTCAAACTCATTCATTTTGCTGACAGTAGACCCATTATCAATAAGAATTCCCTTTTCCCATGCAAATTCATGAAATGTCCACTAGCTTCTCTAGTGCAATGTCTTTAAGTTCACGTTTAAATGAGTGCTGCAAAACAGGAATGCCAAAGCAGTCTACTATTCTCAAAAGATCCTTATGACATATTGTTTCATAATATGGCTCATTGAGCACTTTTGTAGGTCAAATAAGGCCATGTTACCTACAAATCAACACTAACACACACAATAAGCAACAATCACTACACACCACATCAACTCACAATGACTGCACATAAGCACACTAGTCAGTTCACACAAAAAACTGTCACAGAAGCATGTATTTATTATGAGAGCCTCCTATTATGTTGCCACCCTAAGGCTGTCTATGGATATAGTGGGGTTATTTGTGAATGAATTGACCAGTAGTAACAAACAAATGTATGTATTTTAGTTGCAACAGCAATACAAAACTAAGTGTAACAATTTACAGAAAACAAAAATAAACCTCTTAATCCTTTTATTTTACTCAACAAACTTTAGATCCAATAAACAAAAAAAGGTGCAAAAGCTCAAATAAAGACTTTTGCAGCCTGACTGTGCTCTACACTAACTACAAAACACACAAACAAGCTGTACACTGAAAAACACAAAATCACAGAGCAACAAAGTAAAGCACAAAAAGGGTCAAAGTCTCAAGCACAGAAAAGTTCTTTTAAGTGTCACCCAACAAGTCCTTAAATCTTGGAGGATCCTGTCTCTTCTGGTTCTCCAGCCCATTGCATGAACACTCAATGATGGCTCAATGATGATGAACCATTTACAACCCTTGGGGGGTTGAGAGGAAAAAAAGGACAAACCAGTGGATATAAGACCTAGAGTTTTAATTCTGATGATGGAATAGGACATCAGAATTTGCTCAACAAGTACCAAATTCTTCGACATAGCAAAAGAAATGTATGATTCTCACCATTGCTTGGTAAGCAAAACTGCATGGAATTATACAGTGACAGACACCTAATATAATCTGACCTGCACACATTGGTGACAGTTTTGACTAACATGTCAAACGTGTTAAAAAAAACTACTTATTTTGACTTATTTGACTTATAGTTACTTATTTTAACTATAACTGCAGAATAGTTTTAATATGCATTAATTTCCTTGAGTGAGCCAAAATATTTTTCTCCTATATTTTCAAACGTTGATGCAAATGCCAAATGATCATTCCTTAGCTTGCTTGCAGTGCAGCATTAACATCATTTTGAATTGCATTTTGGGGGTTATGAATATAATCATATGCCTTTTGGCTTGTGTAATGTCCCTGAGGTGTGTCTGTCTCTGTAGTCATTATCTGCTACCTTTTTCACAGATCCATAGTGTAAGAAAAACACAAGTATTCAGTTCTACTTGTAAGATGTTTTTTGACCTACAGCCCGCATAGCAGGAGTAGTAATTGTATAAAGGACAATGCACAAATCGATAAAAAATACAGAAGTCCTATGTGCCACAATGTTTCCTGTAATCTACATGATAATAACACAAAATAAAAAGAAGCAGGATATAAATGGGACTCAGTGTGAGAGGCTGTTACTATGACATATTCAAGCTATAATCTGATTTAAACCACTAATGGCCCATTGATTTGCCAAACAGGTGTTGTCAGTGTCTGATGAATGAAAATCACACAGGGAAGCACTGTACAGCAGAAAAATGTGGTTTAATGCAGTTTAATACTTAGATAATAATTATTGGAACACAAAGGAGCAAAAGATAGAAAAGGAGAGCAAAACGGGTAGTTCAGCAAGGATACTTGTACACAGCACTTATTATGGCAGAGATAAATAAACAAATCCTTATATAAATATTAAAGTTCTGGCAGTACTGACGCACAGTGAGTAGTGCCTGCGGGTTTGAGTCCAGCTCGGTTTGTGTGGAGTTTGCATGTTCTCCCTGTGTCTGCATGGGTTTCCTCCCGGTGCACCAGGTTTCTGCCACTATCCAAAGGCATGTTCCAGGTAAATTAGTCACTCTAAACAGCCCACAGTACATGTTTGTGAATGTGTAGTTACCCTGGGATGGGCTAGAATCCCATGCAAATTGGGGTTTCCTACCCTGGAGCTGAGCAATTTTGGGATTCTGGATTATCATGACCCTGACCAGGATAACCAGTTAAGGATAATGGATGGTTGGATGTATTTTAAGGTCATGAAAAAGACATCACATAACTTTTAAAGGGTTGGCTAGTGTATTTTACCATTGTTTCCTCCAAAAATGGAATAGCTACACAGACTAGATTTCTTGTATTGATCATAATTAGACTGCTTTTCCATGTTGACAGCTTTTCTTAATGAAGCCAAGATTGCTGAATGTCATGGATACAAAATCTTATAATAAAAGTCCCTAAAAGCTCTAAAAAGTGTATGATTATAGATGTTGAACCACATCGCTATGAATTAGCATAATCTTACCTGAAAAACTGGGCGGGTTTGTGAATTGTACAAAAATGTTAGTTTAAAACCTCCCTTTGCCACAGAAATATACGTACTGCATGCTGAGAAGTGCCTACAGCTTTACAGGCAAAAAGCAAGGGGCCTGAGGCCATGGCGATCGCTGACAGATGTGCTGACCTTCTCACGTCCACACTAACCTTTTCGTATTCACAGACCCACTGCAGTGCCTCCCCCACCTACAGTGGAGTACTGGAGATCTGAGCAAAGTTGACAGTACTGTACCGCAGGTCTTTTCACTAACATAGCTAAAGCAAAGACTCCTTTGAACTACACATTCCTAATATGAAATAACCACGCTTAAGGTACTTCAGAAGTTTGTCTTTAAGGACCCGATTTGCAGTTTTTTCAACTGGTGAATTTTGCTGCTGTTTAAAAAAACAAGTATTTAAAATAAAGCACTAATTGGTTTTTGTCCCTCTTCCTCCATACAAATCATTGCAATAATTGTATCTTTGATGGGAAAAATAACAGATGCACATTGTACACTGGAGATTATTGAAGCAGTTCTAAATACGCTTAGCCAATTTAACATCAGCACTCCCTCACACAGCCTATAAACTGTTGACAGTTACAGATGAACGGGAGAGTAAAGAGAAAAGAAAAATCTGTCAAAATCATTTGAATGCACCATTATTATCCTGATCCCCTTACAGTGACAACACTATTACTTATTGATTTTAAAAGAATGTTTTGTTTGCCTAAGAAAACATTTGAACAAAACTCAGGGGTTAAGATCTGAAGCACAATTCCCATCTGCACAATGTGTCAAGCAATACATTTATCTCAATAGATAGTGTAAACATGAATCTGGGCCTTATTCCCCTAGCATAACCACTCTAATCAGGGTGTAATGGATATGAATGGGAACAGTAAATATCAGCGATAGGGACAAATTATACTCCTTTTGATAAAAACCTAATTTGTGAGTGAAACAAAGCTCTGTCTGAGATGTGGATTACAATTACCTTTGCAGCCCGAGGCTGTACATTCCCACATTTGTTCTGTCCTTGTGCTTCTCCTTGCGCAGTCTGGATTCCTTAGTGCCATGTTGCCCCTTCCTTGATAGACTTCTTGACAGTACAAAGGTTGCCAGATTCTGATTCAGGAGAACAACGGGTTTGGATCTACTTCTGCTGGCAAAATCTTTTTCTCACATAAGATTTTGCATACTATCGATACATTCTTTAGCCCTCAAAATCATTCTTCTGTACCCCCAATAAACATATCTGACAAAAAACGTATTGAAAGTTAACTCTGAGTTCACAATGATCTTTATTATTGCGCCACTATTATTTTTTCTGACAGCTGAGAGAAAATAATTGAATGCTAGCTACAGCTAACAATTTTTTTTAGTTTTGTGTTAACTAAAAATGATGGCACATAAATTATTAAGTTTGTATGCTCTCACACTGCTTCTGACAAAACGGTTCAATAAGCAAAATAGACTAATATATAATGGAAAAACTGCATTGTCTTTAACATAATAACTGTTTTTTTGAAAAACAAAACTGCAGCCAAAATGCAACATATTTAATGTCCATGTAATGTGCTGAGGTCCTGCATCCACTTACTTTTGTACCTGCATCTCTTCTTTGGAAACTAGTACTTTCAATACAAAGGCTGCATCGATTTAATGAGTTTGGGCAGAGCAACTTTTTCCAGCAAAGTTGTCATAAAACTGATGACCTCAATTAAAACAACAGGAAAAATAAGTTAATGTAAGACCTGTGATGTACAGATCGCTGGGTTTGTACCAGATTCAGCAGAAACTGCCAGTAGTCGCTCCTCAGCATCCCCCGTTTGTATGAGAAATCGTCATCTCCCAGGTGGCTGAGCCCATTTATACTGAAATAATTAATTACCTGTCCACCCCTTAGCAACAACATCTCTGCTCCATCTGCTACCTGAAATCTTTTGGGACTTTGCTACCCTTCAAAACAATAAGGACAGCAAGTCCGAAACATACTTAGCCTTTTATCACACCTATACCTGTTTAGTGATTGATTGGCATTGGATTAACCAAACGTCAGTGCATATGAAAAAGGGACTTCAATAAAAGATGTGCATTGTACAACTCTTGCATCCTCACATTGTGTCTAACACACACGCATGCGTGACATATACAGACAAAATACATTTTTTTCAAAGCATTTCAAAAGTTCTTTCCCACCTAACGGTGCTGAAATGGATAGTTCAGCAAGGTGGACTTTGCTGCATTTATGAGGAGTCAAGGCAGCAGAGAAATTGGTTTCTCCCCTGTTGCCTGAACACTATTTCTCTCTCCAGCTGGTGCTCCTGGAGAGAGATGTTATTCAGTTTGCCTCTGAACAGGATTTGCTCCCCAAGCTCCCTTTCCCAACACTGCTCACAAGAATTCGGCTTGCGTAAGAAGATCACTTTCCTATCCTTAGATACAAACTCTCTTAAACAGACTGCACTCAATACAGCATACTTATGTGTTTATCATGTTAAATTTACTGAGTAACAAGATACATAACTGAAACATGTGGTGAACATACATGAACAAGAAAAAAGTGATAAAGCTATTAACACTGAGCAGCTGTATCCATGAGGTCATATGCACGACCTTCAGTTCACTGACTGGAGTACAGAGCAAATGACTATTGGAGACTGTTTGATGCAGAAGAAAAGCTTTAATAACAGAACCTAAGTAGCTGACATTTATTATTTATCTGTTTTTATTGTGGATACTTAGCAGATGCTTTTATCGTAAGCATCATGCATGCATTACAGTTTCAGTTTTACGATTGGATATTTTACTGATGCAATTCAGGTTAAGTAACTTACGGCAAAATGCTTCTTTTGGGACATGCACCAACAATATTTTTTTGGAAACTTTACCATCTTTATAAACTCTACTGTACTTATAACATGTCCACCACCATCAGATTTTCACTTCTTTCAACCTTCATTCTTTATAAACTTACAAAACCTCCCACGAGTTTTTTATTTTTTTAATCTATGTATCTATCTATCATAAGCCCTATGGTCTACAAAATTTCGCTGTCACTGGGAAGTGGAATAACCCAAGTAGTGAAACTTTTCAGGCACATCCTGTTGATTGCAGAATAAATTAAATACCTAAGCTGAGGTGTAGCTTTCCAGAAGACCATCATACTATCACATCACACATGCAGCTCTCTGTGGATGAGTTACATTTTAAATTTGTCATGTGATCATCTAGGACTAGGAATAATGGAAGCTGTCTATATGTAATAAAATACCTTAAATTTGCTGTGAATATTTTTGTGTGGTATTTGTGCTTATTATCGCCATAATTTCCAAAGATTTGATCATGTAAATGGTTAATCAGACAAAAAGGCAAACATACCTATGAACAAAAATATTCACAGCAAATTTGTCAACTTCTACTAGTTCCTACTACTACCTGCTGATCAGAAACTGTTTCCTGCCTAGTGTTCACTTTGGGGAGTCACTATAAACATGATTCTGCTTTCGTTTCACACATTTGGTGTCAGAATAGCTACTATAGTTACATAGTCAGCTCCACCCACCCTGCTTTTCAACAGTCACAATTCTTCAGCTTAACAAGTTCTTATACTTCTTCTTTTTATTGTCCTCCTCTGAATATTATGCATATTTGTCTAAAAAATAAGAAATAAACTCATAAAAGCAGTTAGCTAGCATGACTTTGATAAACAAAAGCTCTAAATGCAATAAACTTTCATCCGCACTTCAGAATGTGAGACGTTTTTGTTTGGTATTCACAGTATTTGTGTTTATTCATAAATTAATTCTACTTATTTTTAATCGAAGGATTTAACGAATCATATGCATTGGCATCATCAGTTGGTTCATTTGTTCCATTTGAATAACTTATTCCATAAGTTTACAAAACACTGCAACAACTTTTTATTTTCTGATCCCCTGCATAGAGAGTAAATGACCAGAAATCATTTGCAATAAACAGCAGTAACAATTAGGCAGTATGGTGGTGCAGCAGGGACAGTTACTATATCGCAGTGCCTGGGCTGTTTGGGTGTAGATTTAACCCAATTTCTCCTTATGTTTGCATGAAATTCTTCCAGCTGCTCTTTTTTGCCCTCCTACAATTCAAAGACATATTTTTCACATTACCTCTAAACTACCCATAGTGTATGAATTTGTACATGTGTGGCTTCCCTTTGGTAGACTGGTTTCCCATCCAGGGTGTAGCATGTGTTTCCTTTTGATTGATGGCTTGATTGTTTCAAGTTTTTAAAAAAGTCAATATCCAAACTGTCTCCTGCAGCTCTGATACAACTTTAAATAGTGGCGGAAATTATCTAATTTCTCATCCCAGATCTAAGTCATGATGAAAATGAAACTAATGCCCTTGAAAAGTAAATAAAAGTGGTCTAGCAAGTTGTAGTGCAAGCTTGAACTATTTTTCTTACAACAAAGGGTAGTTATAATTTTGACCTCCATGACATGGAGGTCATGGAAGAAAGCCAGAGAATACTCACCATTATGGTTGCAAAATGCAAATTATGTTGTCTAAACTTTTTTAAATTTTATATTAGTGACCCGTCCACCATATGCTATGGGCACTGAATAGAAACCTTGACAACTTTATGGGAAAAAAGTAGCAGTAATGATGACGTCAGATTCTGGAGATATAGAAGTAAAGTGCTAGTGTTTTTTGTGATTCCCTACTCCATCACATATTCAATTTGCTGAATGCATTAGTACAGGAAAAGCAAATTTGAGCGCATTACATGCTTTGTTATTCAACTAGCTTTTAATAAATTAGTCTTACACTGCATTTCTGTGAGTTAGACAGAGGCTAAGGATTCTCTAGGATGTCACTGTCACCAGTGTGTCCACCAGTGGGATCATCCCCAAGACCCACTGCCTTGCCTCTGAGCCCTTGTTGAAGACACTGCAATGGCAGTTGACAAATGCAATGGCAACACTGCTGCGTGTGGCTTCCTCATGGTGGGAAGCTGAAAAAGATGTGCTTTGTAGGATTCATAGCAATGGGGGTCTCACATCAAACCAAAACAAAAAATGCACCATGAGAACCTCCTGTCTACTTGTATAAATTCATTCCTTTTTACACAGTCGCTATAGTAACAATTTTGTTTTGGTAACTTCCTTTCAGAAAGCTTTATTATCTAAATTGGATTTGTGTTTGCTACAAAAGCAGAAACAAATATGCACTAGTAATACATTAACACAATTTCTTTTGTCTCTGAGGGTGTGACAGATACAACTGCATGCTCTGTTTTGTACACAGCAAAGCTGTTGGAGCTTCTCTAATGTTGCAGAAGTCACCTTAGACAAAAGGGCCTCATCACCCATAAATTGTAATACTCAAAGTTCTGCCTGTAAATGAAGTCAAGAAAGGAATGCCAAAAACTGAAGTTCTTTAATCATAATTTTAGAAAGAAAAAAAACACTTAAAACCATCTAGATGTCCTTCACCCATTTCAAGCGAGGAGAGGCAAAATGCCTTTCATTTTTACAAGTTCAATTGTACATTTTTCCCCAAAGCAGTGAAGTGAATCACGTGTACCCCAGTATTCATTACTAATATGCATTTAAACAAGATCACATTGAACTCACGCCCTGAAATAAAAGAAAGTTTTCACAAGCAATGCTATCTTTAATGTTGATAATTGTTCATTCAACTCTTTTCTCCAATGTAGCTTACAGTTTTAAGGTACTTACAGTTATTTACGTATTTATACAGCTGGGTAATTTTTACTGTAGCTTTTTCAATACTCTGCTCAAGGGTACTACAACAGGAGGCAGGATTCAAACTACCAAACTTTCAATCCATAAAGCAGCTCAAAAACTGTTTAAAGTAGTAAAAGTTGTATATTTTTAATGGATGAATTCCTATACTGCTATAGTAACAATGATTTCTTCATTTCTCACTCACCATGTAAGAAACAGCCTGAAGTGGCTATCAAAGATTGTACAGTTGGAAACTTTCCTATAAATGTCATTTTAGAATTATGTGTAGTGACTTATTCAGGTTCATAAATCACACTCTAGTTATTATTCCACTTCTGCTTTTAATGCATGCAATTAAATTGCTATTTCAAGCAGCAAAAAAAAAACTGACATGACATGGTACTTCTGTAATACGTAGGTAGTGAAGTACAAATATATTGATGGCATATGTTTTTAATTTTCTGTGCTACAATAGAGTTACACTTTTCTACAGGTCAGCCTTCGATTTCATTCGGGAGGCTATTAATGAAGTTTGCTCCTACAGTAATTATACAAGCTTCTAACTTTGCAGAGTTTGCCGCCCTTAAAGGTGCACATTTAGAAAGGGCCATTAATATTGGACCCTATTGGCATGTGCAGCATGATGTCAGCGCAAATGTGCAGCATCTAATAATGAATTACTGAAATACAGTATATTGAGAATGACAAGGGTAAATGAAATCTCTAACGCTTTCTCAATCTCTCAGTGTGCAGTTCGATATGTGTCTGTCTCCATACTTGTCTTGCAGTAGCTGCGTACTTCCAGACCACCCCCTTCGCTTATACCCACTCTGATTGGGGACCTCCTCACCGACCCAGGATGCAAAGCAGTGAGTGATTATCGATCCCGATAGTAGCACTTATCAGGCCGTGAAAGTGCTGACTGGTGTCCTGCTATGCTGTCTCTTGAATAATGCCACTCATCATTATGTGTGTTTGCGAGAGTTAATGAATATGTAATTAAGAAGCTTCTGTGACTAATGTGTTGTAAACAGACATGCAGTATTGGCAAATGTAGCTTATAGAGGTAAGTTTTATGCACAGGCAAAGATTCATTGTTGGCACAGTGGCATAGTAAATAAGGAACTGTGACTTCTGACCAAATCAAGGAGAAAAATAACATTTTATATTTTTCTTAAGTTATGTGTGTCACATGTCAGTGAAGTGACAGTGAAGTGCTATGAACACACAAAACTCTTGTAAATTAACAAGTATTGATCTTGAAAAAGTGAGAAAATCTGTGATGTTATGACCCCAAGGTTGTCTAGGGGTAAAGTAGGGTGTAAAAAACTGTTCCAAGTTACTTGTGAATGAACTGACAGGGCAGCAGCTAGAATACAACAAATAAGTGGATGCATTTCAAAGTTCTGGTGGTACTCAAGCAGAAAAGAAACCAAAAAGTGACAACTAAAGAAAACCAAAAGTAACCCAACTAACCTAACCCTTTATATTACACAACTAAGTTCAAAACAAAATGGATACAAAGTCCAAAACAGTCTACAGCCTAAATTCTAACCACTCAAGTACACAACCAATACACAAACAACCACAAAAAAACTAAGCCAAAAGGCAAAAACAAATTCAAACTCTCTAGAGTCCAAGGTTGTCCCATTATTGATAAGAACACTCAGAGCTATGACCCCTAAGTTGAGGGTTGGCCCCATCAGACCTGAGGTATGACAACATTGGTCTCAGTCCAGAAGAGCACAATCATAAGAACAGCAAAAATACTGTGGCATACCCTCAAACTCTCAGGCTTTCACAGTCTAGGGAAAAAAAAAAAAAAAAAAACCTATCACCCAAAACCACACATAAAAATCAAATTAAATTAAAAAAATACAATATCATAACGTGTACTGTAATAAAATACTGCATGCTTTGTAATAAATCACTAAATCACTGCATGTTGTTATGAATTTGTGTAAAGCCAGACACACACGCGGGTGTTACCAGCTGTTTCCACTTGTTATACTTTGCCTGGACATGTCTGTATTGCTTCACCACATTTATTGCATATATACATATATTAAATCTATATGCTGTAATTAAATGCCAATTGTTGGGTTAAACAGAGGTGGACATGGCGGATTACTTTGATGCATGTCTTTATTCCCTTTATTTGACATCTCATAACATTGAACTCCCACTGCAAACCCCACGCATGCACCCTCTCATCTCCCCTGTGTAACCCACTGATGCTGGGTGGTCACTAACATGTGAAATGTCCTGCACTGTACATACTGTACTACATGTTATAAACATGAAAATTAATGACATTAAATGTTTTATAATTAAATAAGTGGTGTTTACAGTGTTTATCATGCTGAAGATGATGTTTCTCGATGGGCTGGTAGTGCATTATTTATTCACTCCCTATTAAAAAAAGAAATAGGCACTCGATATCCGAAAAATGCAGTATTCGATGTGTTTTCAGTGATGAGTTAGATTTGAATACTGAGGGATTATGGTTTATAATTTTATAAGCATCCACTAACACAACTTCCGTGTGCGTCTTCTAGATTGCATTGCAAAATGCATTTGAATACATAGCATGCCATTTGCCACCTGCAGAAAAAGCAGGAGTAAATTCTCATTGGAAAAAACATTTTCCATGAAATAGCAAACCTCTTTTCCAATGGTGTGTGCTCCAACAGCAAAAGTAAAACAAGGTTCTGGAAAAGGATGTACTTTTGAGCAGCAATAAGTTGTTCTCGAGCTACAGGCAATGAGACATTAGTTTCACTACCAATTAAGTTGGCTATATTTTTCCACAAGGCCTGGTGAGAGAGATGCAACATTGGGCTGTAAACCTTTTTCAGCACCTGAAACAGCCATAAATCAATCTGAAAAACCAAAGACTGTTGAACTTGCAAAACTGAGCACGTTATGACACAGGCAAGGAACACTTTAGGAAACTTTTGAGCCTGTATGAAGACCATGTGAATCTTCTTTCAGTAGCTTCTCCAAAACTTCTAAAACAGGCAACACCAGTCAAATCATTCACAAGGGTAAGAGGAACTCCATTAACATGTAAACTAGACCATACTCCCATTTTCACACCCACAGTGACCAACTCTGACTGTAAATGTATTTCATGCAGTAGAAATTTTACATATCCCATTTGAATACTTTGTACAAGGATATGTGTTACAAACAATCTCTTCAGACAAAGGAAGAACCTCAAGAATAGAAGACAATGTTACACCAGTATCTCTTATCTTAAGCTTATCTGATCTATTGCATTGCCAGACAATGAAACTAACCCATCTACAAAGAATGAACTAACAAGAGTCAGAATCACACTCAGAAGTCTTCCCAAACACTACACTTGTAGCTTCATTTAAGTGTTTATATTTCTGCTTAATAGCCATACAATCTTACTATGTGATAACCTTGTTACAATAAAACACTCACAAGGGTTTTTCATAGAAGCTGGGATAATATGGGTGACAATCTTGTACATGGTGGAACTTTTAGGTGATGTTAGAGGCCAAAGTTTAAAAATAAATAAATAATAATAAAAAAAATTTTAATCTTTTGCTTAGTGAGACAAATATGTTCAGGCAAACTTTTGAAGTCTTCCAATTTGCCCAGCAAGTGAAAATCAGTAATTTTGGTAGCACCACACTACTTATTAAAGAATTCAACAATGTTTGACCTGGAAAATTGTTGGTAAGGTTCTGGAACCATTTATAAGTTCAAAGAATAGTAGTTTTAACCTACCTTTAACCTCATATTGCAGACTAACATCTAAAGGCAGCACTGAACAAACTTCCAGAGCTTTTCCCCTTAGCTTGCATTGCAATCATAAAGGCCAGACCTCTTTGGGCCACCAAAAGGAATTTGAAAAGTGTGCTTCCAAACACTGCAATATAAATCTGTCTTTGTTTCTATAAATTTGTGAACAGGAGCTATTATTTTGCTAATATAAGTAGCAGACATGGTGAGAAACAAACCTTAAAATGAGTTACATCAAAGTGACTTCCAGACACAGTAGACACAGGGGTAGAAATGGGCTAAAACATGGAACCTGGGATTTTACCTTACTCTGTGTTTCAGCCAAATCCACAATTGGCTAATATCTTCCATATGCCCAGAAGGGCACACAAAAGAAATAACCTCTGCAGCTATAGCAATGACAGACTAAACACAAAAACAAGGACATTTTATTCCACCAGCATATTTAATGTAATGGCTTTAAGTTCATGTTTATGTGAATGCAGCAAAACAGAAATGCCAAGATTCTATTCTATTTTTAGGAGATCATCTTTACAAACTTCAGAGTACTGTTTCAAGGCAGAGCTAGCCATGCACTTTGGTAGTTCAGAGAAATGTTGCCACATTTAACCCACAATCTCAGTCACTACATACTAGTCAATTCAACACAAATAACTGGTACACAACCACTAGGAACCTATATTTAAATATCCCAGATGGGCCCCCATGTTCTGTTATGACCCCAAGACTGTCTAGAGCAATGGTTCCCAAGCTTTTGTTTCCAAAGGGATCCCTGTTTTGCGTTATACATACAGATGATGCAGAAATTATTGGCACCGTTGCATTTTATTCAAATAATGTACCATTTTTCATGAAAAGTGTTTAAATTAAACAATCTTCTGTGATCAATACATGCATTTCTTTGGGTTTCAGTGGGGGAAAAAAGCTATGAAAAAACTGAATTCTTGCATATTCTACAAAGGCATTTTCAAATGTCCTGGAAAATTTTATTGGAACCCTTTAGAAGTTATCAAGAAATAAATTTATTGTACCGATACTTCAAGTAGACCATTCCTCTTAACCATATGTGTCTTCGATCTTATAATCTCATTCTTCTGTTTGTCACCTTTTTTATCACACCAAACATGAAAACAAGAAGGAAAAGTAGAGAGACCGATGTTAGATAGCCAAGCATGGTCAGTGTAAAGGTTACAAGACCATTTCCAAAGAGCTTGGTATTCCTGTGACCACTGCTGCCAATATTAAAATATTTTTAAAAATTCCTGGATGTGGCTTCAGCAGGAAAATGGACCCGAGACTGAGAAAGATTGGTTCTTTCTCCACTATTTGAACAAAGAAAACATCAAAACAGATCCAAGCTGACCTTCAAGATCAAGGTGCAAAAGTTTCAAGTTACACCATCTGTTGTTGTCGGAATGAAAACAGGTTTTATGGTAGAAGACCCAGAAAGCTCAAAGAAGCTCATCTGGAGTTTGCCAAAATGTGTTAACAAGCCACAGTCATTCTAGGAAAATGTCCTTTGGAGAGATGAAAAAAAATTAGAGTTTTTCGTAAATCACACCAACTCTATGTTGACAGGAAACAAAAAGAAGCTTAGAAAAGAATCCCATCCCTACAGTGAAACACAAAGAAGGCTTAGTGATGGTTTGGGGTTGTTTAGCTGCTTCTGGTACTAGCTGCCTTGAATCTGTTAAGGGCACGATAAAATCAGAAGACTATCAGGGCATTTTGGAGTGAAATGTACAGCCCAGTGTCAGAAATCTGTGCCTCAGTCGCAGGTCATGAGTCCTCCAGCAGGAAAATGACCAAACACACATCATAAAAAGCACCTAGAATGGATGAGAAAAAAAACACTGGACAGTTCTCAAGTGACCTTCTGTGAGTCCTGATATAAATATATACATACTTGCATGATTTTTCAAGCATCCCTCAAATTAAGTTTGCCAGGTGTCCCTAATGGAAACTCTGGTGAGGCTTAGTAAATGTTACAACTCTCACACTGGAAAAATGATGGTGTACGGTCAAAGTGACATACAACAAAATATAACAAGTTTTTTTTTTTTTTTTTTTTAATTAAATTATCTGACAGGACAACACCTGGAATGGATAAGCCTAAATAAGCTACTCTGCTTTAAACTAACTACAAAATAAATAAAGAATACACAGATAGTCACAAAGTCAAAAAATGTAGAGCAAAGCCTTCTCAAGCTCAAAACAGTTCTCTACAGTTTCACTTAGGAAGTGTTTTTATGTTCTTGGGGATTCCTATCTTTTCTGGTTTTTGAGCCAATCTTGATAGACAGGTGTCCCGTCCATCTAAAACCAGAAAGGGTGAAATTAAAATGAATTAAAAAAACAAAAGAAAAATATCAGTTGATGCAAGAGAATATCCGTGCCAAATCTGAGTAAAAATGTCTGTTCTCATCTGGACCTGAAATTGAGTATACTGGAATGGACTGATATCCCATCCAGGGTATAGACTTCTAGACTACCATCCAGAGATTCCATGATAGGCTCCAGAGTACTATAACCCTTACCATGAGAAGAGGTTAAAGATATTGGATGGATTTTTTTTTCCAACTCTAGTGTTGGGTTTGGTCCCATATTGAGGTAAACGGATCGCTAAGTTGAGCTTTCACTTGAAGCAACTAAAAGGTCTGACTCAGGACTCAGTGGTGTGGTCTGTCAAGTAAATGCCCACAATTGACTTGTTTTCTGAGTGCCGATAGATTCAATTAGGGATTTACCAGCTCTGGCTTTGTCATCAGTCTTTATTAGTTGCAGCTGCTGAGTTCTCACCAAGATTCTAGCAGGAAACCTGCTGAGGCTATTACATGCTTTAATTCCCATTAAGAGATCAATCTACAGACAGACATGCAGAATTCTCCACTAATCTTAGAGTCCGGTTAAATTGTGGTTTTGCCCCATTGCTGGGTAAGGGAATGATGTGATTAAATGTCACCTAGTTTCTCTGTAGCCCCAACACTAGCAAACTGTACTTTCAACTAAGTGTTACATTTTAACTGTGTTGGTTTCAGTACCTTAAATTCATTCTCTTTTCCAAAGTTACAAAACTTAAGTTACAAAACATATCACACACAGAAGTTTATTACAATATCACAAAATAATTTGTTATAGTCATTTTATATGTGTGTCATTTGATAAATGTTATGAACACCCTGATTATACAACTGAAAAGATTGAAAAAGCAATAAAAAGTTGTCAGAAAGTCTGGTGGAACTCAAAATGTTCTGCATAAATTAAATTGCTCCCCATGCAACAGACCCTTAAATTGAGAAGTACATTGTAAAACCCTAGTTTATGAAGCACTGTAATTAAGATATATAGGCCTATGTGACACATATTAAATGCTGAGTCTATAAACTCAAATAATTTAGAGTGATGTGGAATATATCAAAAACCAAATTTGCTTTTTATGGCTACTTTCAGTAATTAAATATCTAAAGCAATTTACTTCAGGCTTAAAACACCCATTCAATATCTTTTCCTATCAGTCTTGCTGTAAATTTGATTCAAGTTTAATCTTTAGAGTGACTGAAATCAGATGTCTTACATTATTCTTCTTTGCTTAACATGTAATGACTTTGTTTATAGTTCATTAACTTTACATATTTCTAAAGTAGTCATAAAACAGATTGTTAGTCTCTTCTCTTAAAGCCTTGTTTGTTTTATTTTCAATACTACTGGTACTATAAAGTAAAACAATTTTCCTAGATAAACACACATTTGATATTATATTAACATTCTTATTCACATAACTTTGTTGGTAAACATGGTGGCAGTTTACATTTCATATAACAATATAATTGTACCTCTTGGAACTTTATTTTTTTAAATTTTTTAAATAACCAATTTGTTTTTTGTGAATATAGTACCACCCTTGCATTATCTCATGTATCCCAATGTATGGTAAAATAGCTATATAATGAGGATTTCTTTTCTTAGACCTATACAAGATTTTGGCTATCCATCATTATGAACAGAGCATTAGTAGCAGCATTATTCCAAGGAAAAGATCAAGGAAAAAATCTTTTGCCATTCTTTTCTCTTTTTTTAATTTTTTTTCTGTGACATTGCAGTGCCATTGACTTGGTATTAACTTTTAGATACTTTAAATTTAAGTGTTTATTAACTTATTTACATTGACTTTCTGTTTTACTTTTGTGATTTTACCCATTCATATATATTTCACTTTACTAAATGAAAGTAAGGGTGGCAGGGCAATAAGGGTGGGCTCACAATGCCTGAGCTGGTTAGGCATGAGTACAATCCAGCTCAGTCTGTGTGGATTTTCCATGTACTCTACATGTCTGTGTGGGTTTCCTCTTTTCATCCCACAGTCCAAAGACATGTGAGTCAGGTAGAGAGGTCACTCTGTATTGCCTGTAGTGTGTGTATGTGAGTGTGACTGGGGGGTTTGTGGTCACCTTGCAGTCCACGGGTGTCCCATCTAGGGCCAGTTTCACAGGTGGTGCCCTCTGCTTCCAGGAAGGGCTCTGGACTGCTCTGACCCTCCTCAGGATAAGTGATCAATGGTAATGGGTGGATGGGAAAGAAAGTATCAAACTCTAATAGCTCAAAAATGTGAACCTGGAAACCTCTTATCCTCTACTATACATCTATAAATCGGTAATTTAGACTAGAGTAAAATGGTCTAACTGACTATCCAGCACTGCTTCTGTAGAGTGCTTAGCACACTTAGAGTTTGTAAGTGTAATATATAGGAGTCTTAAATGTACCTGAAATGTTAATCAGTTTTTAATTATGTGGATGGAACCTCTGATAAGAATATGTTGTTAGAAACGTCAGGGCTACAAGGAATCAGTTACTCCAGAAAATTAGACATTCCATGCTCTTTTATGACATCTCTTACAAACGATCGTTTGTCCAGCATTACTGAACAATGAGTTGAATCATATTGATAAGGCATGAATAATGAAGACCTAAATGTTTCCGGTTTGCCTTGAAGCAAATTCCATATTTTACTTGTGAATGGCAATTTTAATTACTCACAGAGGGCCATCTGTCTTACTTAATGAAAATCTCAAATGGACTTTTCCAAAGCCAAAGTGTGTATGATATCTGCTCCCACCATACTGATACGTGCTTCTTTTTGCATTTAAAAATATGCAAACCTTTAATAAACAAACAAGAAAAGAACATACATGAGCAGACGGATGCAGCTTCGAGGCCTTTGAACGTAAGCGCTTGCCATTTTCAGCCTTTGACGCCCTGCGATTCTGCGCACACAAAGTGTTGATTGCAAATCTTTTTTCCACCTAAGTTTTAATCAGCCGGGCCTCTGCACCCATACATATCCACGTTCAGGCTGCTGCGACTCTACCCGGCCTTCAGACACTTTAATTACACGTCTGAGCAGCACGCCCTGGCAGTGTGCTCCAGCCCTGCGCCGATTGAGGGTGACTTTGAACAGACCCGATCGAGAAAGGGAGAGCACGGTACATGCAAATGCTTTCCCCGGAGTGAAAAGCCACCCCGACTCCCGAGTTTCTCATTTCCCGAGTTCTCCTAGAGTGAGCAGCTGGGCTGTTTTTTTTTTTTCTTTTTTCCCTTTTCTTAATCTGCCGCACGACCGTAAAATGTGAGCATCGTTTGTGGCAGGTGGCCAGTATCAGTCAATCTTACTAGATGTGGGGAGTGGAGTGGAGTGGAGTGTGATGTGGAGTCTTGGTGAAGCAGCGGTCCGGTCAGACTGCTGCAGAGATCTATAGGGTGGGACTGTGGAGTCTCTGTTTAATCTTGCAAATGCCAGACTTTAATTCCGTCTATGACTAGTGCTGCACTAGAATATAGATATAAAATTACACCAGCTATATAATGAAATATCTCCAGGTCTAAAGTGGCAATTTTGTTGTCAGTTTAGTTATGTTAAAATGTTTTATTTTTTCAAACAAACTGTTGCTTTAAAAGTTTTTTTTTTTTTAATTTTTACCAGTGTAAGCAGAGGAGTTGCTTGGCCATCAGTGTACAAATAAACAAAGGTATTTTTTCAATCAAAACTATCTAATCCGTTGTGTTAATATTCACGATAACAACAAAAACTGCTTTTTGACGGAAATACATTGTCCTGTTTGCTGAAGAAGAAAGCGGTAAAAGTGGAACAGTCTCAACTCAGAAATAATAACCCAACGAGAAATATGGCTCCAGTTAATTGCATTCCGGGGGGAAAACCATCTGCACTGACAGAAGGTCAGAAAACTAATCTCCAAGGGCACCGCTGTCACAGGGTAATGCATGGTTTCCGCCATGTCTGGGGTGTTTTTAAAGGGGCGGTCAAGCGTGTCTCGCCCTAACAACTCTGAAGCGGTCCTCAGCCCTATCGACTGCTTCATTGTTGAAAAGGCGCACAAAGACGATCCATTTACCATTAAGATCTGGCTTTGGAGATAAAGGGGCTAAATCCAGTTCTGAGCCTAACTTAAGGATGCCAGTCTTTGCTCGAGTTCCACTCTTAATTGCACTCTTTACTGGCATGGCAGGTCACATCACCTGGTACAGGAAGTTTAAGTAAAGCACTGTGGAGCCATTCAGGGTAAATGCCATGTCCGAAGCTACAGTAGTAGGGCCGCATGCCGGGACTCAAAGCTACTGTGTCCTTGACTACCACATCCCTCAATTCCTCTCTGATGTTGGGTATTGGTTAACTTTCAGGACCAGAGATCTATAGCCCTATGTGGCCCTGATTCTGCTTCTCTGAATCACTGCTGCTCTCTGGTCTCCTGCGTGGATCAGCACCTTTCTAATGCTTCCCCCCTCCCTCCAACTTTTCGCACAAAACTAACAAGGGATTATGGGACATAATATAATTCCAAAAATATTAGTTGCTTAATATATATTTACATGTTTTCATTTTGCAGTTTTCTTCAAAGTGACATATAATAATCTTTGGTTTTTTGTTAACTGATACCTTTATCCAAGGCAACTTACAGTACTAGATATATTACAGTAAACTTACTACAGTCATTCCACCATCTATGCAGCAGAGCAATTATTCACACATACGCACACACTACAGGCAATTTAGTCACTAATTCACCGGAAGCACATACATATGGACTGTGGAATGAAACCAGAACGTCTGGTGGAAACCAAGATAAATATATGGAGAACATTCAGTTCAGTTTATTTCAATTCATTTCATTTTCATATAGTAGTCTTCTCTCTTCAGTGGCTCTTCAGTGGCTCTTCAGTGGCACAGAGCACTGAACAAAGTTTGGGGGGGTACAAAGTTCCACAGGATAAACAAAAACGTGGACACGGCATAACCTGATGATCTGATGTAAACTCAAAAGGTCTATTAGCTGTTTACATGTGTAATCTGGCAAATGAGGAAAGGAAAATAAATAAATAAAAAAACTCCTAGCAGTAAGTAGGGGAAAAAATAAACCTCTGTGAACCAAGAATCAGTAGCTGCCTATTCTTCCTAGGCATTCTACTGTTGTGGTATATATAGAAATGTCCAGTGTAACTATCATGATTGAGCTGGGACTAAGGGAGACACCATCCATATCCAGCCCCATGACAGTAGATCCACTTGATGTCAGCTGCCAAACACATTCATCAGGCCACAGAGACCAATGGGTCTGCAGTCATGGCAGGCCTGTCCAGGGCAGCAACTCAGAGGGTGGTGACCCAGGATGCTATGGTACTTCAGAAAGAAGAGAAAATAAGAAGAGATGACAAATTGTGAATCAGCATGGGCCAACTATTGAAACACAAATTGAACAAGTGGGTTTAAGTCTAATTTAAAGGCTGCAATAGAATAGGAGCTGTCTCACTACAAGAGGAAGAGCATCCCACAGTTTAGGAGCCTTGTGGCTTAATGTGTTGCCACCGAAACTTTTGAAAATGGATCTCTGAGACTACAGTCAAGTCAGCCTCTTGTCATCACAGAAAAGTGGCCTGGTTCATAGCTAGTGAGGCAATGAGAGATGCAAGTTGATGCCAGACCTTTCAGTGCCTTATAGGTTGAAATCAGTTGCTTAAAGTCACATCTACATACAGACATGGCAAAAACTATAGGTACTCTTCCACTTTTTTCAAAAAACTCTTAAATAAGTTGTAATATATAAAAAACATATCTACTATTTTATTAACATTCTTATTAAGATTTTAAAAAGTGAAACAAATACTGTTCTGCTTAAGCTAGTATTTAGTAGTCTTTGGATGCAGTAACTGCAACAGAGCACTTTATTTAGCTCTTAATGAGATTTCTATACTTCTCCACTGGTAATTTGGGACACTCTTCTTGAGCAAACTGCTCCAGTCCTCTCGAGTTTGATAGGTGCTTCTCCCAACTACAGTTTTCTGTTATTTCCACATATGTTTAATTAGATTCAGATCAAAACTCACAGCAGGCCGCTTCAGAGTGGTCCAGTGTTTTCTTCTCGTCCATTCTGGGTGCTTCTTAAGGTACGTTTCAGGTCATTATCCTGCTGCAGGACCCATGACCTGCAACCGAGAGATAGCTTTCTGATACTAGGCTGTACGTTTCACTCCAAAATGCTTTGATAGTCTTCTGGTTTCATCATGCCCTGAACAGATTCAAGGCAGCTAGTACCAGAGGCAGCAAAGCATCCCCAAAACATCACTGAGGCTCTTCCATGTTTCATGGTAAGGATGGCGTGGTTTTCTTTGAAAACTTCATTTATTTTCTGTGAATACAGAGTTGGTGTGATTGACCAAAAAGCTCTGCTCTCACTTTAGGTTTGTTAACACAAAAAAACCCAGTCCTGGACAGACCACATCCTAGACAGGGTTCATCAACCAAGTAATTTCAGGGGGCCAGGTTGGATCACTTGAAACCAAATGTTGAAATCTGGGTAAAATATCTGCAGGTATACAACAGTACAATTGCTTGTTTGCCACATTAGCACAAAGAAAACAATAAGAAGTGCTGCACAACAAACCATACTGTTCACTGGTCTGATTTTTGATGGTTTGAGACTATGTTTATGGAATCTTTCTAGAGGAAGGATTAGAGATACCCAAAGCATGTTAGCTTTCACATGTTAACACATCTTAGCATGTTTCACCGCAGGTTCTGAGAATAATAATCACTGACTAAGGGAAAAAGGCACAGGTGCTATCAGCCGATTACAGGAGGTATCTGTCTCTGCGATCACAAGTCTAGGGGTGGCCAACAATGTATGTAGTTTCTTTTTTTAATCTCCATTCTTAATTAAATCATTGGATTAATTATCTATACTGCTGGCATCTTCACCTGATCCTCCAGGACCAGACCAGGGTTGAGCACCTCTAATACAGAAATATTGTGACTGAACACACTAAAGTATGTTAAATAAACTTTTGGTTGCCCTTGTTAGCAAGGTCAGCTCTGCACAATTTGCTCATTTTTTCCCATTTTATAGAGATTAATATGTCTTCCTAATGCATTTGCTGATAATATAAAAGATAATATTGCAGGAGTATTTTTAAATATCACCCAAAAAATAAAGTAATTGTAAAGTAATTAACTGGAGAGAATAGTTATTGATTATCATAATGGTTTTGTTACAGTACATATTTCTTTTTGTTTTTTTATTTAGCATTCAGAATCTGCTATTCCAGCTTCTTAGTTTCATCAAAACAACCTCAGTAACTATTTCAACTTAGGTGCAGTTACATGTAAATGTTCAATGAAAGATTGTGACATAAAGGGAAAATCTTGTCGAAAAAAGCCTTTGGTAAACAATAATATTCAAGAAAATGCTCACAAAGAAAGGGAAAAAGTATTGACATTCTGCACAGGAGAAAGCCTTGGTGTCTGAGGAAAAAACATTCGTGTTCTCAAACACCATTGTGCCATGTCATCTTTTAATCTTTGATCAAAATGGGGAATTAAGCATTTTCAATGTTTGGGTGGCTTCCAAACAAGAAAAAAATAGCTATGATAAAAGCTTTGTTTTAACATTAACAGCACTGTCCACAATTCTCCCACTGCATACTAACAATTAGGGTGTTTCGGCATGAAAAAAGTTGGGCTTTATTAGCAATCCAGTGCAGTTTGGACATAAAAGGCAAGAAACATAAGGGGGAATAAAACAATAGTAGTTTTGTAAATTATGCACAATGTGCTTTGTACTTAGGCTGAGAATTCCAGCCACAAAAAATGCACATAGAAGCATCCACACCTGCTGACTTTGAGCAAAATAACAGATCAGTGACAACAGTTCCACTGTAGAATCACTGCATGGAAAAGAAGGAATTTACATTTCTGTTCTGTGGAAATGCTATCTAAATTCCTTTGGCTGATAAAAGCTAGAGATGCTCATTCAGCATTTCTATCTATTTAAACATCCTGGTGGGTTGAGGCAGGTGATAAATATTTTGAAAATGGTAGAGCTTTATGAGATCTGGATTTTTACATTCCATCCATGTATTGTTGTTTGTCTTTGATTTACTCTAAATAGCATTTTTTTTTATTAAAATCCATCTACATGGCACTATTCAAGTAACTAATTGATGTGTGAAGTAGACATGAGAGAGAATACATAATGTTAGCCTACTTCCATGTTTTATTTATAAGCTCAATTTACCAATATACACTGAAATGATAATAAAAAAATCCATAAGCTTTGATTGACGATGTTGTCATGGTTATGTGGTATGAATTTCAAACTTTGCATGGTGATCATGCCAAAGAACATTATCAAATGCAATTTTATTCGCAAAATGTATAGAGATAAGACAGTCACCATAACTGCCCTCTTTCCTGTCCTAGTCAAATAGAGGACTTCCCATACTTCATTTGGCCTAAATACATGTGCATCAGCATCAGTCAACGACTGATAACTTACCTTTAGCAAATTCCTTCTCTCTGGAAATCTGAGCTCTGACCTTTCTTTGACACAATGAAATCTGACTATCATGCTTACTGCTTTATGTTGGTTTAGCACTTATTTTTTTCTGAAATCTTTCATTTGTCAATTTCAACAGCATCACATATATTGTCTTAACGATTTCTTTTATTTTATTTTTCCCAGCATCTTGACTTATAGTGGTCGAATTTATTATGCAATGCATCATGATAGAGAGCAACAAAGGAACGATTTATTTTAGGTGGAAGATGCCACCATGTACCTTGAGCTGAGTTTGAATAATTTAGTACCTGGTGATGCAAGTGAAAGAACACTGACAAATGCCAGCAAGGCATTGATTTGGAAAAGACAATATGATAATATGGAAGGTTCAGAGGAGCTTGAAAAGAATTACAGCCAAAAAATGTTTTGGGGAAATCAAACAAATGCAGGAATGTAGATTATCAGAAGCTGAAAGCTATTGCAGTTGTGGAAAGGATGTAGCCCAGGAGGCAGATAGGGGCTTACAGATCCAGATGGAGAAACAAAGGAGGATATTCACATTTTAAGCTGTCTGCAGAGTGTCCAGCCAGGTGCTGGTGGGATTGCTAGAGAAGCAAAGTGGCCCTCAAGGCCACACAGGCTGGAACTGGTGTTTTGAGGCATGTAGAGTCACCTGATACCAAAGAACCTGCCAGAGAAACACAGAGATGGAGTAGGGAGGTGGTAGGATAATTAAGAAGTGCAAACAGGGAAGAGGGAAAGCGCAAAGTGGCATGAAACAGAGTAGAATCACATATAAGCTGAGAACGAGATGAAGAGAACGAAAAATCGACAAACTCCAACAAGTTAGAGTGTGCAGATGAAGATGACTTTTCAGGAAGGGGCTGCCGAGGGCCTCTCATCTGTTCCTGGCAGCTACTCGTGTTTGGGAGATGAACTCATAAATTATCTCAACCTTCAGGATTGCTCAAGCCCAGGGTGCCAGGCTGCAGCATCATTAGCTTGCTCTTTTGAGTGTTTCTAATAAATAGCACCATACACTAACCCTGCTTGCAATGTGAAACACCTGAAAAACTGGACAGCTAGATGGTCAGATATTTTATTAAGTGTTTTCCAGATAATAACATATTCTGCTCTTGTATGACCAGATTATCTTGTTTACCTTCCTTATTTACCTTTCTTAGTTACCATTTTCATTTATTCATCATCTGACAGCTACTTCTCTTTATGCTCTTTAGTGTGAGTAATGTATCGATTTGATCTTAAATTCTAGATACCTACTTGTATTCCTGATGATTTGCATTTTTCTTCCCACACCATTAGAATAAGCAAGGCCATCTACAATTGCTTTTTTAATGAACAAATTATTCCAGAATGTTTTTGTGCATGAGCGAATTTGTTTCTGGTGTTTGCATAGTTCCAAGGAAACTTTAACATATAAATTTATATACTTTACTCTGCATATCTTCATCTGACATGGATAAATTAAATCAGGACATGAGTGATATCAAAGAAATCTCAGGGACTGTTTATGTTTAATGTAATATCGAGGGGGAAAAAATCCATAATCAGCTTCATTTCTAGAGGGACAGCAAAACATGCCATGGGCTTTAAGGGTCAGCACACAGAAACCAGGTGCAGCTGGGCTCTTAGCTGAGTCACCTGGGACAAATATTGAAATGACTCTGTGTGCTTCTGTGACTCTGGTTTGGCTCCTTCTTGTGTAAACAGTTTATTTGGTGAGTATTTGTTTGATTTGGCTTATTTTAATATGCACTAAATGATTGTCTGGAGGGGTTGGTCATCTGTGGACTCGTCTACAGTGCAGTGTTTCCCTTTGAGATCGGTATTGTTTGCTCATCCCAATTTAGAGTCTCATTTTCTTATAGTTAGTTGGATTGTAGGAAAACACCATAATGGCACCAACCTCACTCATTTCTGGGGGCTGTTTTTTCATTTCATTTATTTCTGGGGGTTGTGCAACTTACGACCGCCCGTCCTTACGTAAAGCCAATTTTTAGTGTTTTCAGGGATTACATACAGTATTTACTGTACCCCACACTTTTTTTTACTGACATCTGTTAAATGTACAGCGCAATATATTATGTATACAATGAAATCTGACCAGTCAATCTTATGACATGGTTGTTGGAATGGAACCCCATTATAAGTTGGATCCTACCTGTACGTAGATCTCAAGTAGATAGATTAATAAACAAACAAACAAACAAACGAATAAATAAATAAATGTTTAACTCAGGTTCTGTTTGTATCAAATTTAAAATCAGAAACATTTCTATGCGTCTGTGCATTTCATTGTATTGCGCTGTGTTCAGACCTTGTACTGACTTTCAGAACGGTGAGTAGCTGACTGACATTCTGCCCTTGAACTATTGGCTGGTGACATCAATTTAACCCTTGTGGACTGAGGGGCCCATTTGAATGGAGGTGTTTACAAACTCACTGTGCCATGGTCAATTGTCTTTGCTGCCTTGTGGTCAATACCTTAAATCCCATCCATCTTGTGTGACCTTTTGTTGCGTGGTATCACGTTTGGAGTCAGGGCAGTTGGACGTTCTTGAATTAACCTTGAGTTCAACACAGCAGGCAGTCACCAACTGTGCAGATTTTTCCTTCAAAAGTAAATGCTCGCAAACAACAAAAAATTCTGAGTTGGAATGATCAACAGATTCAGACCACATTTTCTGCCTTGTGAGGAAATATAGGTCTAACTATATATTTGACTGAATCTCTGCCACACAAGAGTCGGGATGAGCAGCTTTAAAGTCAGGACTGTTGAAGATTTATCCTGCCTGCTTCGAAAACGAACACATTAATATGAAGGAATTTAGCTGCAAGTGATTCACATCTGGTCAGGGGAAGAGCCTTGGCAAAACAAAGGCATCGTTTTATAGCGTTTAGAATATCTCACTCATGATCACAGTGATCATGGTCACCAGTTTAAATTGAAATCTACAGTCACTCTTCATCCAGTGTAAGCAGTATGTAGTGGAAAAAGACATCTAGCTTATAAAAATTATAACTTCTGAAATAAATAGCAAACTCTTTTTCATAATTTAAGGTCTATTCCAGACGCTTAAATCGGTATCATTATTGTAATTATTACTAACACTTTTTATAGATAATTTACAGTAATGATGTCAACAGTTACTGTCATTTATGTTATTTTGACCCAAAAACCTCCCTCCCCCAATCCCCCCTTTCCCATGGAGTCACACTGTGGAGAAATGCATGTCTTATTCAAAAAAGACGCTGTATCAAAGATCATAGTGAATTCCAAAGTAAAAGCTAGTGTCGTAATTTTTCTAAGTAAAGGCCAGGCATACAGCTGTGCGGGTCCACATGCATATTCATCAGTTTTAGTGCCCCCCACACCCCCCAGTTTCAGAGCTGATTCCTCGCATTCATTATTGAAGGCAACATATGCATGTTTTGTAAAATGGAATTATGCTGCAGTAAAAATGCAATAAATTTGTATGGCTTGCAGAAAGAGGCCATTAAGCTTTTGACTGGATAATAAATCCCTGGGCTGAAACGGTCCCGGACATAACGGCAATTACGTTCACCTTATAAAAAATTTAGCCACCTCAGTCAGGGGTCTAGCATAAATTAGCATGGTGGCCGTTAAACACGGTAGGTGTCAGAATCACACCACGTTGTTACTTTGTCTTCTTGCGAAACAAATACACTGTATCGGGAACTGTCTGCAAGGGCTTGGGGGACAGCACGCAGTAGGTGCCTAGGGAGAAGTAAATATGGAAAACTCCTCTAAACAGCTTTGTTTTAAAGATATTTTCTAAAGCCACTGTGGTCTAATTGGCCTGAAGAATGTGATAATCAGCAATAATAAGTGCAGTATGGTCTGAAATAATATGACTACTTTAAAGCCTCAATGTGTTGGAAATGCATGTGTAGTGCACAGCAGAATACAGTAGTAATTGTGGATACAGTGGTTAGTTTTGTCATGTCAAAGGCTGAGTCTGTGTGGTATCAGGAGGTTGTTATTTGAAAATGTGAATCGATGACTGCCTGGGGTCGAGGTGGTGTGAGACTGCAAATCCTCAGGTGTTGTTGAATGGCTGGGTATATGGGGCTGAGGGAAGGAGCACGGAACACAACCGGCAGGAACCGATAAGTCAATCTCCCCTGGGTGCAGCGAACAAGGTATCGAAGAATCTGCTCCCTGTATCTCACGTTAAACACTGCATGGATCCTCAATTACAGAACCTCCTCCTGTCTCTGTGGCATCTCTGACTTCTGTTACATATGTTAGACTTTTTCAAACCCAAGCTGTGTCAATAATCTCAGTTGACAGCAAGGTTTCATCTTTGGGGTTCTGTCTCAAAATATTTTATTTGGCTTGGTAAATAAAGCATTCATTTTATGTTTTCTTTCTCACTCCAAAATTGTACAATTTAATAGTAAGAACGACCTAGATAGCTATACCAGTTCCCAATTTTTGTTGTTGTTTTTCCCTACCAGTGCAGACTTATACCATATATGTTAACATTTTAAGACTATCTATCTATCTATCTATCTATCTATTATGTGCCAAAAGTACAGTTGTTGTACGTCAAGTAAAAATTCTTATGCAATGACCACGCACGTGATGCTCAGAGAAGTGTAAATAGGTTGACTGATCTGAGATCACAGGTTGTGTGTTTCCCATCACAGAACGACAGGGATCAGAGACCATGTGACTTCCACTGATGTGTCCTTGGACCTGTGATCTACAAAATTTCCTTGTCATAGGTCCTCATTGTAGGGAGTACAATAACCCCATCAATGAAACTTTGCAGACATATTGTCTCCTTTCGACTGCAAAATGGATGAACCACCCGAGCTGAGTGGCCCTTTGAGAGGTATAGCTTTCCAGAACAGGCACAGGCACTCCCACACACATAAAGCTATCTGTGAATTAGATGGATGTGAAACTTGTCATGTGATCATGAAAAAGAACTAGGAATAATGGAAGCTGCCTAAGTGCAATAAAATACTTTAAATTTGCTGTCAATATTTTTGTGTGGTTTTTCTGGTTTTTTGGTTTTTAACTCCTTAAATCTTTTTTCTTTATGTAAATGCAATAATTAATCCTTAGTTGCTCAGTCAAAAAAACAAACATACTTCTGGACAAGTTAAACTTTTTATTCACTTAAGGTATTTATTCGAACTGAATTGAACATCAGATTGATCTCCAGCAAGCAGAGAGCAGATGCAGGGCACCCAGCAGCAGCAGGTGCTTGAATGCTGCCATCTTTATATTAGCAGGGGATAAATATTTAAACTGGTCCCCTCCATGATGACACAGTTGTCAACTTCTAGTAGTTTCTACTATTACCTGCTGATCAGAAACTGTTGCCTGCCTAGTGTTCACTTTGGGGAGTCACTATAAACATGACTCTGCCTTCGTTTCACACAGCTGATGTCAAAATAACTACTGTATTTACATAGTCAGCTCCCCCCACCTTGCTTTTCAACAGTCACACCTCTTGAATCTTATCAATTTATTGTACTTTTCCTTTTTGTTTTCCTCCTCTGAATATTGTGTGTCTTTGTCTAAAACAATATAATAAATAAATTAATGAATTAGCTAACTAGCATGCCTCTGATAAACAATAGCTCGGAAAGCAATAAGCTTTCATCTGCACTTCACAAAATGAGACATTTTTCTTTGATATTCACAGTATTTATGATGAGTATTAATTATTTCTGCTTACTTCTGCCTGTGGTATTTATACTAAATTATTAAATCAACTAATTTTTTTTCAACATTTTAAATAAATTTATATACAAACACAACAACTTTATGTGTTTTGGTG
Organism: Arapaima gigas; assembly: GCA_900497675.1. Classification (NCBI taxonomy): domain Eukaryota; kingdom Metazoa; phylum Chordata; class Actinopteri; order Osteoglossiformes; family Osteoglossidae; genus Arapaima; species Arapaima gigas. The sequence goes on from UFQX01000027.1 coordinate 651,314, forward strand.
CCATTTATGGAGAGCAAACAAGACTATAACTTGTTTATAATTAACAGCAGTAATGGCAGTACAGTTACAGTTGTGCAGCAGGACAAGTTGTTTTTTTTACAGTGCCTGGACTGCTTGGGTTTAAATTCGAATTCAGTCTTTGGGGAGTTTGCTCTCCTCATGTTTGCATGAGATTCCTCCCAGTGCTCTGGTTGCCTCCCAGAATCCAAAGACATCCATCTCAGTTTAAATGATAATTCTAAAATTTCCCAGTGTTTGAATGTGTGCCTGTGTGGCTACCTTGTGATAGATTGGAGTGTCATCCAAGATGTACCCTGTGCTTCAGGGATAAGCTCAAGACTGCCACAACCTTGACATGGATAAGTGGTTAAAAGAAGTGCCTGAACAACAAGACAACAATTCTGGTGTCTTTCTGGGAGAAGAGAGTAATGTGCTGTGACCAAAACTCCACTACAGCTGTAAACGACGTGTGTTCCAAATAAGCCTGAAATAATGAAATAATATATGTATTCCTGCAAATTTTCTGGATGTTAAATTTCTGCGACACACACTGAAAAACAATATGCATCGACTATAGCAGGGATTTTAAAAAAAAAAAGACGACACCTCAAAAGCAAAGTATTAAAAGAAGCAGGTGCAAGGTTAAAAATAAGTCAAGTAATGAAATAAATAAAATTAGTTGCAACACTGCAAGATCACTCCCAGTAGCCTTTATTAGAGACAGTGTTCTGACCAAAAGGCTGCCCTCAGGTCAATCTGAAGAATACTTGGTCAGAATGTTAAGTTTAGTATAACACCCCTGGGAGCAATGTTGCAGTGATGTAGGTAAATTTATTACTTTTCTGACAATCTGTACATGAACAGATTAGGAATCATCCTTATTGGTCATTGCTTAGTAGTTGTGTCAGAAATATTTGATGAGTTTAGATGAGCTTTCAGAGACAATATTGTGGAGAGAGTTCTCATGGTGGAGTTTTTTCTATGCTCACTATGCGAAAGCACAAATTGTCCAGTAAGCCTCTTCACATGCCTCTAATAAAAAACATAATTTGTAAACTGTGAAGAGTATTAAATCTTAGTGCTATAACACCTCTCTTTGCACTACCTCCTAAAGTACTGTTTCATAATGAAGTCTTTTTTTACATATTCAAGTAATTTATCATAAACGATGATGTTTTTAAAAATTTTGAAAATATTTAAAACATTTTTGCTGATTTTTATATTTGTTATTTATAAAGTACTTGTTTCTCTGCTAATTCACTATTATTAAAGGTACTGTTGATCTGTTTAGTATTGGGTTGCACATGTGCAGTTTTCAAGCTCCTTTTGTGCATTACACTGTATTAATGACCTCTTATCGTGCTTTTATGTTGTGCTCTGTTTCTAAAGAATGCACGTACAGCATTAATCAAGATATTTATGTATATCAGTTTGACGTACATATAGACACTGATAAAAATGTGGATACGTGTTCTATAAAGGCATTGTAGGTTCTGCCATCCATCAGTTAATTCAGTTTCCCACTGTTGAAGAGGCAGTAATTGCTGTGAGATTGGAGAAGACCTTATGGGACTGCTCACATAATAAGCTTTGTGTACGGCACACACGTTCCTGTATTGCCTCAGAGCAATGAATACAGGGACTTTTTCAACAGGAAAGAATGGCCTTCACTTCAATCCAGTTCACATTATTTATTCCCAAGGGGCAATTACAAAGGCTACTTGAAAACAGTCAAAGTAACAAGAATAAGGAAAATCCTCTCAGAACTTAAAATGTTATAAGTCATCCTGCAGGGCAATCAGTATGAGATAGAATGTGGTAAAAATGGCCAAGTTCTAAATACAGAGCCAACCTGCAGAGCTAGGATAGAAAGGTGGAAAGATATGCAATAAACGATATAATCATTCTCAACTGGAAAGATTTAATGGTGTTTGGAGTTCAAGAGGAACATGTCTTCTGATACAAAAGTAGTCTTTCTCCAATTAATCTGGTGCCTTGGGCATCTGAGACACCATCCCGGTGGCAGCATCTGAGTGCAGAATCTGAAATGTGTCCTGAAGGATAGCTTCAAGCAGTTGGAAAAATGAAACTAGGCTGCCAAGGGGGCTGACCAATTATAATTTTGGAGCATGTTCTAACTGCAATTTGAAGACTTTTGTTATTAGTACCAAGAAATTCAAACCAGTAGATAAAAGAAACAGTTAAAATAATTTCTGTAGTTTCTCTACATGCCCCAGTGACTGGTTAATGACCAATACCAGCAAGTTAATTTTTCATGGTTGCGAGTTGCTCATCCTTAAAGATAGTACACAGCAATTTCTGAGCACATCAAGTTTAAATACCACTAATATACAAGGAAAAAAAACATTTATTAATATCCTAAATTGGTCTGAATGTAATTCAAATCTATTTGCTTTAGTCTTGTTAATTAATTTTTCTTGCAACAAACAATTATTACAAGTTGCCAAGCGCTCTCTGGGCCCTAATACTTCTCGTCATCCAGAGATAGGAAACCTCAACCCCTTCACAGTCACAATGGAATGAAAACCCTATAAAGGTTGTATTAACTCTATCTAGGAGACAAAGGAGGAGGATGAAGTGAACAAGGTTGTAAGAAAAATGTGTTGTGCATGTGGGATACCTTCATTTTGGAGAGTTGTGCAGATTGAAGGTGTGGCTGTAAACTAGTTTGTGCTGGAGTCCTGCCTACACAATTTTAGACTGGTAAATTAAATATTACATGAAACAGCAACAGAAGACATTCAGTGTCTATCTGAGTGCCTCAAGAGATCTAGAGATTGGCTTCAGGAAACTTCAGTCACGATACAGGGTAAACGTACTACTGTACTCCAGTGACCATTTTACACTTTTTTTCTTCTGTGGCAGCAACTAGAAATACTTGGCAGCAGTGGGTAAAACTGTGTAAAAGGGTAACACCAGACCTGGTGTTGCTCTTCAGTAACTTTGATTAATCAGAACCTCAGTATTGACTTGGCTTGCTTATTCCCAAGGAAAGTGACTAATAAAATATTGAGACTAGATTAAATTTAGCATCTTGGTGTTCCTTGCAAACCTTTACCTTCTCCTCAGTTATCTATGCTATGCCTTGCCTAGTCTCCCCATTGTACACGCCACTGCTGGAGTGCTGCCTGTAGAGGTAATCAACGCTAATGTTGTTGCCATGACAACACTGAACCAGCACATGTGTAGGCTTTAAGTCTAAAATGATCGGATAGCACATGTCACGCACAAGGTTTCATTAACTGTACTATTTCTTTTTAGTTAAGACACTGAATATACTAAATATCTTGAGCAAAAAACAACTCTATACAGACAAGCATTTTGCATGAAATTACTATTGTTTGTGATCTAGTATACATGCCAGTAGTCAATGTTGGGGAAGTCATTAGTCAGGACACGCCTCATCTCTATGAGTGACAGCTGCACCTGGCGAGGGCTTTTAATGAAGCAATGAGCACCAGGTGCAGCCAGTTAAATCCAATAAGACCTTATTAAAGTAGACAGAGAAGAAGCAGTATAGTATGAGCTCTTGAGCTGTGATATCATTATTCAACAGTGCTGCTTGGGCCAAGTATGCGGCAATGTGTGGTATGAAATTTTGAGCTGTATGAGTCAGAGTTATCGATGAAGTACCTGTCTAAAGCAGCTAAAAAAAAAAATCAAGTATTAAATGTGCAAAACTAAGTTTTCTCTATGCTGTTCATAAAGTGACAAGTAATGATTTGGAAGCTTACAGAAACCTTCATGTTTGATGCTCACAGTGAGAAACATCTTAATTAACTCAGTATAATTTAGAGCTGCAGTTGCTCTAGCATCATATGTAAAATACTTACATGGATGTATAGCAGTCATGTACAATATTGTGAAGTTATTATTGAAAAAGACAGTTAAACTTTACAACTGTTCTGTAGGTCTTGAGGATTAATGGCTAACAAGTTTTTTTTTTTTTTTTTTTTAATTGTGGGGGCTCTCACCGGTATTCTCAAGAGACCCCTGTGTGTGAATAATTTTGGCCCAGCCAGTCATCTGCTGTGCTGTGCAATGGTTTATTTACAACCGGCTTAATTGCATAAAAATGCACATGCAGGGGTTCTCCAAAAAGAGTATGAGAAACACTAGTGTGCACTTAGAGCATACAGAAACCAGGAAAACTGTTTGTGCATGTTTTCCTGTTTTTAATCTCTTGTTATAAGGGAAATGTCACCAAAAATGTTAAACATTTTGACCATGCTTTCTGTTCTATTTTCAATTTCCAAAAGTTTTTATAATCCACATTTTCAAATAACTTTCTTAACCAATGTACAACAAAGTTTAAAGCTCCAACATTTTGTTCATGTTCTTTCAATTAAGGCAATGTGTACTTGCTAAAGTTCTTTTGAAAATCTGTACAAATAAAAAAAAAAAAAATCACCGTTTTATATAAATTCAGTCTTACAACTGTTTTCTCATGTAATGAAACAGATATCATGTTCATGTAATTTCAATGTTCCTTTGTCATAGGACTGTAAAATTCCTGATCCTGAATTACCTGTTTCCTGAAAGTCAGAATATTCAGGTTTTCATGAAATACATTAGAATCATTAGTGTTGTATGCTATAAACAAAACAGACTGGTGTATATATGCCTTGCACGGTAGTGAAGGATCACTGTCATTCCACTTGTTTATACAACATTTACAGTGTTTACAATTCCTGTTTGGTGTCATCAGTAACAAGATGAGCAATGCTGCATATGTATTTGGGGACAACTGGTAAACAGTTGCTATTGAATATGGGTTTGTAGAGAGTTATATCTCTTTACAATTGGTTCTAATTTGGCTCAACTTTGTGAAAGTACACTGCTGGTGAACAACTGAAGTTTGTGATAAATTGGTAAACATCATTCAATGGGAGGTTATGTAGATGACAAAGTAATTTGAAGTTAATAACAGTAAAATGTGTTACAGTGCATTGTAGAGATATCTGGGATGTCATGTGTCTTGTGGCCTGTTCATGGACCACCATGACCTTACATGAAGCAAGCAGTTATTCACAATGGACCCATAGAATTTTTAAAAATTTATTATAGTTTTGTCTCTAGGTTTTTAAGAACCTAGCTCACTAGCAAGTGAGAAGTATGGATTATTCAGTTTTGTTAATCTTGATTTACCAGACCTACCAGAAAACAGTGGATAGCACTGCTACCTTTGGACTCTCAGGATACAGGTTTTAATTCCACTTCCTGCTGTATTACCTTTAAGCAAAATATTTATCCTGAACTGTAGCAAGGAAAAAGTAAAAAGTATCAAGCTGTAAGTAACCTAGAAGAAAGAAAAGCACTAGCTAAATTAATAAATGTAAATGTTGCAGTGAATTAATATGTAATTATTGCTTGGTGGAAGGTTTTTGCAGAAGGTGCTTAACCTTGAGAATTTGTGCAGTACAGTATTCCATTGTTTTCAAAAATGAATGAGTATATGGATTTGGCTTCTCACGCATTTCTGTGCCTGATCTGTTGCTTCACTAAAGGAAATCTTAGATTTGTGCCTGTGTACTGCAACAATAACTTTACTTTTTGGCTTATGACAGTAAAAACAATTTTAAATTTAAATGAAAACGAAATGATGAATTGTACAACTGTCAAGGGAGAACACTGTAGATAAAATGTTAGATTTAAAGATATAGTTACCAATCTTGGACTGTACAATCTTAGAATAAAAATGTTTTTTCACATGAAAAGGATGTGATGAGTGACTCAAGCACGAGTCTGTATGGGAGAAAACCAAAATAATCCTATCATTCACTCATCCTTCAGCTTCAGCATTTACAACCTTCATGTCAACATCACTTGCACCCCCAGATTTATCAGCAGCTGCAGCATTTGTATGACACAATGTATTTATGGGGAAAAAAATTATGGTAGCATTAAAGATTTATTTTATTTACAGGTGTGGCTGAAAGTATTGGTATTGGCAATTGGCATTTTATTCAAATAATGCACAATTCTTAGGGTTAATTAAAAGATCTTTTGATATATATACACGCTTTTTTTTTGGTTTTCAGTTGAACAAAAATGTCAAGAGCTGAATTCTTGCTTATTCTACAAAGTCATTCTAAAATGGCCTGGACAATATTATTGGAACCCTTTAGAAGTTATTAGAAATTATTCTGTAGTAATGCTTTAAACAAACTATTCTTTAGTGCCACAGGTTTCTTCAGTCTTATCACTCATTCAGCCAGTTTAAATGAAGAGTCCTTCTGCTGTTTTGTCACTTTTTATCACAAAACACAAAGAGAAGGAAAAGCAGAGACTCTGATGTTAGAAATAAGGTAATAGCCAAGCATGGTCAATGTAAAGGTTACAAGACCATCTCCAAAGAGTTTTGTTTTCCTGTGAACACTGCTGCCAACATTAAAGAAGTTTAAGGCACATAGAACTGCAGCCAACATCCTTGGATATGACTGCAAGAGAAAAATGGGCCTGAGACTTGAAGAGAAGGAGAAATGGAGAAAGAGAATCATGGGAAACATCAAAACAGATCCAAGCTGACCATTAAACTCAAAGTGCAAAAGTTTCAAGTTGCTCCATCCATTGCTGTCTGAAAATAGGCTCCATTGTTGAAGACCCCACTTTTAAGAAAAACGCAAAAAGCCCAACTGGAGTTTCCCAAAATACACATTGACAAGTCGCAGTCATTCTGGGAAAATATCCTTTGGTCAGATGAAATGAAATTAGAGCTTTTTCTAAATCACCGACTATATTTACAGAGAACAAAATGAAGCTTAGAAAACAATGTCAACAATTGTCATCCCAATCCCCATCCCTAAACACAGGGGAGGCTTTGTGATATTTTGGGGTTGCTTTGCTGCCTCTGGTACTATCTGCCTTGAATCTGTTTGGGACACTATGAAATCAAAGCATTTTGGAAAGAAACGTACAGTCCAGTGTCAGAAAGCCGTGTCTCAGTTGCAGGTCATGGGTCCTGAAACACAACTCAAAATGCGCCCAGAATGGATGAGAAGAAAACATTGTACCGTTCTGATATGGCCTGCTGTGAGTCCTGATTTGAATCCCGTAGCACCTCTGTGCGAAGAACAGAAACTTGCAGGTGGGAGAAGCACCTGTCAAACCTGAGAGAACTGGAGCAGAAGAGTGGGCCAAACTACCAGTGAAGTATAGAAATCTCACTAAGAGCTCCAGGCAGTGCTTAATTGCAGTTTTTGTCTCCAAAGGCCGTGCTACACAGTGTTTGGTTAAGGGTACCAATATCTTTGTCTGTACCTTTTTCCATTTGTTTTATTATTTAAACTAATGTCACATCATAAATTAAAACCAATACATTTTTTTTTGTTTGAAACAGTGGAAGGTAATCAATACTTTTAGGCACATTGTATGTACCTCACCCATAAACTGGATAAAATTTACAAAATGGTAAATATTTTTTCCATGTGTTGCACAGCGATGTGCATGCAATGGGTAAAAGATTTACTTTTAAGAGAGTAGAAGAATGAGACTTGTTCTAGTTTTAAAACAACCTCTAATCTTAAACATAATTCTGTTTTAATCTTTCTGACAAGATTTACTTTTAAATGAAAACTGGGCTTAATTAGGTCACAAGAACAAGTTTTAATAAAACACCAGTCAGCACTAAATTTGCCACTGCAAGCTATATTATTTATAAGCAATATTTAATCGCCACACATTCTGGTGTATTTGCAGGGGTCCAGTGCTCTATTGTTTTGGCTGCTATTCAGCTGACTGACAAACTAGAAAAAGTTTTTAACACTTGCCTCTTACAGTTTGAACTTGTGGGAGGCACGTTTAAAGATCGTGTGTGGCTTTCTGAATTTTTCAACAATCATTTCCATTTTCTTTGCTATGACTTTTTTGCTTCCTTCTTAGGGTTAAAACATTTCATTTTACTTTGTGCATTTTCTGAGTATAGGCTAGATATCTAGCTTTTAAAGAGAAATTTTATGCAATTCTAGTGCACATACATGCAGTCAGATCACACAAATATCCTGAATTTTTATTGTTTATGACGAGATGTTCAAGTTAATATTTACACATTGCAGGTATGTTATCTAGACTTTTCATAAATAGAACTGGTTTATTCTTCTCATTATCTGGTTTCTTGGCTCACATATGGTCAGAATATTTACTAAAATCCAATAAAATTTGAATGTTGTCTGCATGTAAATGCAGTGTATATGCAAATCACATTTGGCAGTCACTGGTAGAACAATGACTGATGATTTTAATAGAACTGCTGTGTTAGAAACAAGATCCCTCGGGAAAATAATGACTCGAATTTCCTTGGCTTAGATGGGCTTCTGTCTGTGATGCTATTGACATTACAGTCATAATTAGATCAGCCATTAACAATTCTGCTAAAATGAAACCACGGCCCAGGCCGCTGTAAGAATAATACTGTCCAAAACGACCAATTTCACTTGAATATTTACTTTCCTACTGGCACGCAAAAAATGTATTAACTAGCTAACAGCAAGCCGTGGATGGAAAAATGAAGGAAATAAAGTTTGCAATTATTCCCATCGCAACGCAATGTTTCTTCTACGTTGAATATTTCATGAAAGCGTCTGAGAAGACCGAACGGATTGCTGCCAAAACCATAAGTACCAAAATGTTGACATACACGATCAGTTTGCAAGGTCTCCGGGCGTAGTGGTGGCATTGAGAGGACAACGGGAAGGCAAGCCGACAATCACGTAGCCCGGGTGTTGAATTAATTACAGGTGTTGACATGGGTACTGTGCACAACCTTGTCTGTGTTCTGCGGTAATTAGGCTCATTTGTCAAGCGTGTTAAACAACCAAACCCTCGCAGTGCAACGAAAAAAGACGTCCAAATTCAAAGAGTCCTGAGTGTTACTTTATCGGTATTTTTTTTTAATGTCATCGATTTGACATCCCACAGCAGATAAGCCGTAAGGTTCCTATACAGACTGCATTTTGTGTGAAACAACTGCTTGCACAAAACTGAAAGAACTGAAGTGTAAAAAGTTCTTGCATTTTTCCCAGTGTTGTAGTTGGATCTGTAATTTTCTGATGTTCCTTTGGAAAATCCATGATTTCCAAAAAAAAGGTACATAAAAATGAATATTTTAATGATATTAAGCTGTAAAGAAATAACTTCAAGCAACTACTCTTTGTAGGGAAAGAGCATATTGCAATGGGGTGATCAGTAAGAAGTGATTTCTCTGTTTCCCTATGATATCATTACCCGACAATAACTAACCAACCATCCATCTATAGGAACTACTCAAAGAGTCCATTTTCTTTCACTTTTTTTGCTGTGATCAAAATGCTGGCCTTAGTGTCATTTGTTTCGGCAGTTAAAGGTCATTCAAAATGTTTTTTTTTCTAGTTCAGTTACATTTACATAGTCCATCATGGTACCCGTTGGATCTGTTTTCAAGAAAGGCGGTCTTCCAGTATACTAAGGCGGCTGCACAGCTCTGTGTTAGACCCATCTGGAGTGGTGTTATCCGAGCACCGGGGGTGTTCAGAGGAAAAGATGATACAATGACTTGGAGAATGCATATTTGTTGAAAGCATAATCCTGCAATGTCCTGGGGGACTTGTGTTTGATGCACCAGCTGGGTAGAAAAAAATCACAAAGTTTTAGCAAAACCCCAAGGAAATTCTTCTTTATGCTCTGCTAGAAGATAAGAAAGTTTAAAATCATCTGACAGATTGAAATGACCATTTGAAACTGCAAATAATGCGAAAAGCATACATTATGCTGGAATTTCTCCAGTGTGATTTCATGCGTGGGTAGTAATATTTACTAAGTATACAGTAGAAAATTTGTGCATATATACTGTATCTTCCTTCCAAGTGTATGTGATGTTGATCTAAAGTTAAGTATCAGTTCTAACATCACATTTTAATATTTGAAGAACTGAATAGTTGCAAGAATTCACCTATATTTTATGATAACATTAAAAAAAAAACTTTGAAAGAATTTATATGGTCACGACTACAACAGTTGTGATATAAAATCAGAGCTGAAAATCATCTAGTTTTAGGTCAAATTATTTATTTATCTTCTATTCTGACACCAAAACTTGGCAGTGAGGATTTTCTATATTGCCACAAGGCAATGGTACCCTTTGTTATCAATAGGATCTGCATTATGAAGTGAATAGGAGTAAAGTAAACACAATTTTTATTGAACAGGAACAACCACTGCATGCATTAAGTTATAGCCTTATGCAAACAACTTTCAAATCCCCAAATTAAATCACATTAACAGCCATCTTAGATTTTTCTCCGGACTACTTTCTATAAACATTGCAAGTCCTTGGAATTCACAGAACGTGGTTATTGTATGAATTGAGATTGACACCCTGTGCTTTGGCCAAGGCCATCATTTCTCGTGCCAGCAAAGCTGCAACATTTCTGATTTATACTGAGCCAACAAGATTTATTGTAGGCCATCTGAAAGCAGACAGGTTTCAGGAAGCATAGGACTGGAAGGTTGGGGATCAAGTTGTGGCCTAGTGGCACCGCTGGTAATTTTATTACTGAATGCTCACTGAGAATGTCGCTCTAGTTTATTTAAAAATTTATTTGTTTTTCTTGTCCATACACGCACCACAGGTGCTATTAACAGCTACAAAATGGTGGCCTAGATACGGATCAATCTAAACGCTGACACCAAACACTAATCATTGAATTCCGAAATGGTCCATGAAGTCAGCGAGAGGGATGAAATCAACCGGATGAGCACAGAATGTAGAGCAAATTTTCTGCAGCAAAGCAATCAGTCATCCTGGTGACTCAGAAAATTTGTGCACTGACATACATGCACACCTCTAATGCACTTTTGTTGTAACCCCATAGTTCTACTACGTACAGTGCACATTAATATAATATACTGGCGCTGACACTACAACAGCATACACAGAATAGGAGTAAAATCCCACCAAAAAAAGAGTATTACAGGACTGATTTTAAGGGCTTCTATCTTTAACACTGGGCAGCATACTACCAGTTCAAAGGATCTCTGCTCACTAATAAGCTTCAAAAGTACCTGTCTGGAGAGACACGCCAATAGAAAATCAGAGGAATGTGTCAATATATCTGGTTCAGAGCGGATTTTGTTGGATGTAAAACATGGCATAACTGCAAGACAGAGCTAATGGCATCTGTTTTGATGAAATCCTTGCTCACCTCAGAATACTTCACCATGTGTTTTTTTCCCTCCCTAGACATAATTTAGCAGTCACTGTTTAAAGGCAAACAAGAATAAGGTTAAAGTAGACATGGTGGTGCACTGAGTAACACTGCTGCCTAACAGCATTTGGGCTGTTGGGGTGAAGGTTTGATTCCAGCTCAGTCTCTGTAGAGCTTACATGGTCTCTCTGTGTCTGTGTGGGTTTCCGCCAGATGCTCTGGTTACCTTCCACAGTCCAAACACGTGTTTCACCTTAACCAGTCACTCTAAATTATATGTGTGTGACTGTGTGTGAATATGGACATTCTGTGATGGACTAGTGTGCCGTTCTGGATGTAATTTCCTTGTCTGGTACCCAATAATTCTAGATTTAGCTCCAAGCCAATGTGACCCAAACCAAGATATAGGAATTAAAAAAAATACTAGAATAAAACAAAAAGCTAAATTAAAATGTATAAAAACTGTCTTGGGAAGAAATGTCTAGGCTAAGCAGCAAATAATAAACATGATTATGAATAAAGTAATACCTGAGACTGTAAGCTGTAACACAGCATCCCCTGGTGCAGCAGATCCATAATTGTAAGAAAATTCAAATAACAAGTAAATACAGAACAGCAGGAGGGAAACTTCTGTTGCTTTGTGATCAATATATGCAGAAGTGGCAGTGTATCGCCAGCTGATATCAAAGACACACACCGCAGGGCACTCCATGTCCCACGCAACATGAGTTGTTCACATTCATTCTCCGAAGAAGTCAGGAAAGTGCTACAGAAACAGCGTGGAACTTGGCCTCTTGCTGTTTTAACAGGATTTTTTTGTTTATTTGATTTTGAAGTTCTCTGTGTGTGTGTAGATGTGTGCATTTTGGTCCTCTTTGTTTATTTTCACTTGTCACAATAGCTCTTACAATGGAAGATGAAAAGAAAAGAAATACTTTTTGCAGAATGCATCAAGGAGATAATAGCAGCACTGGTATCTGTATGTGTGTGTGTGTGTGTGTGTGTGTGTGTGTGTGTGTGTGTGTGTGTGTGGAGAGAGTGCAGAGGCCAGCAGAAAGCAGCTGAATTACAGCCCCTGTCAGACAGCGTCATAAGGGATGATCTGCGCATTCTCCCCATGGTGCATGCTACCATGGCCATTGTCTCACAGGAAGGCCCTGCATGGGACTGTGGTTGGAGGAAGGAGGCAGGAGTATCACAGAGTTAATAACCAAAGTTTGGCATAAAAGAAATGCTCTAAACCTGGGCAGGAGTCAAATTCACAAAATGTTTGCCTATTACGACAATAATTTGCTGCTTAACAGTATACACACACGCACACACACACACATATATATATCTGTCTGTTTTCTGTGTACTGTTAGACCTGTTTAGAGCTGCTTATTACTTTTTAGTACATTTGTAAAAACTTGTTTGCCATTGTAGTGTATACTATGTTTTCATTTACTGGATTACATGTTGCTAGTATTTATTTGTTGTCCAAAATTAAAGTTTTCTTATGACGTTATTAAATGCTACTGCATATACAGACAAAGCACTTGAAACACTATGCACCACAGTTCCAGGAACCCACAGCTATACAGATTACCTTCGGAGATAAACAAAAAATTACAGGTGGATTTGTTTGCATAGCCCTTTCTTAGACTTTGACAGGAAAATATTCATTCTACCCAATGCATTGAGCCTATACAATTTAAAAAATGATTTTATTTTTAATAATAAACCATAAATAGGGCACTTTACTGTATGGTGTACCACTGAGGAAGATACCCTTGAGTTGCTTGAGTTAAAAATAAATTAAAAAATAAATAAAAATCCAAAGTGTGTAAAAGTATAAATAACTGTAAGTAGCTTAAAATATAGACCTCATATTTGAAGTTATTATAACTGTGGTGACAGACAGTATTATGCACTCAAAAAGTTTCTTTGTAATCACATAGCATTAGTAGCCTAGAAAGAATCCCCTTCCAAAAGTTGACTTTAAATGTGACTTTTCTTTGTCATTGTCTAGTCACCTCAGGGCTCTAAATTTTTATTCACTGTATTCTCTCATGGATGGTTAATTGATGTTCTCACAGTCCTTCAGAGAAAAGCAACCCATGTTTACTGCCCTTGCCTCCCTGCCACATGTCACCTGACATCCCAAAAAAACACATGCAGTTGCCTCCACTGACACACAAGTGGTAACATTGAGACAGATCTGACATTACATGAACTAATTTGAAAGTTTCTCATTTTGAGAATTTGCAAACCTGTCACAATTTATTAAATCCAAATTCTAAGAAATATTTAAAACAATACTTAAAGCTGAATTTCATGTCATCGCATAAAAGTAGAATCTATATAATGATATTTTAATTAATTTGGGGCCAACTTCATTTGAAATAGGATTATGGATGTCAGAGGTAGAGAGAATTTTTAGATTATTTGATAGTACTGAGCAAAAGTTATCAAAGGCAGTTAATGTACCAAAGAAACTTGCTACTTGGGAACATAAAGTATGATGTGTGAACAGGATCAAATAATATTTTATCTTTCAGAGTCTGATTTGGATATGTTGAAAAGATTATACACATTTTTATTATAAATGTGAATAAACATGGCCCAGCACTAACAATTTAAAGAGACGTAGCCCAGTCTGTGATCCACTGAGCTATGATAAATGAATCCTGTTTAGCCATATTAAACTGCTGCTTTAAAATTGCAGGTGAAACTCCGCCATCATGTTATCCAAACACATTTCACATTACTCAGTGTTTCTCTGAGTGAGGCTTCTGTGACTTGATTCTCTTGATTTTACAATATTGAAAAGTACTGTGATAAAATGTATGATAAAATAGTGCTGGACAGCAATACAATGGCAAACATATTGGATATCATCACCATGAAAGCTTCAGAAGCTTTAAAATAACAATGCAGACAGAACACATTCTGTGAGCAATGATTCTTCATTTGGGTGACGCAGAACAATCCAGAAACTAATCTCTCCGAATAAAAAAGCCTGACTGTATCCATTACAGGCATAATCTGAAACAAAATTGCGCCAAATCCCCCCCCCCCCCCCCCCCCCCCT